>CAJVPS010003173.1:0-10711 GCA_910591765.1 Ambispora leptoticha
ATAAAAGTCTTGAATAGGTATTTTAACAGTGAAATTAGAATTTTTATGTATTTCAAGATGATAAATAATTGAGAAGCCATCTTTAATTTTGATTAGCTATTCAGTTAGCAAGTGTTCTAAGAGCTTGAATCAGATTATTCAAGTTATTTGATTGAGCTATTTGATTATTTTCTTTCTTAATTTGTTAATTATTATCTTTTAAATTAGTTTGAATATCTTCTTCTGAATCTAAGTAATTACTATTTTCTTCTGATTCTGGAATTAATATAAGTTATACTGGAAAAATAGAAATATCTTCTGAGTTTTTAGTTTCAGAATAATAATTATCAATTTTACTATTATTAGAAAGTATTTTTGATTGGAAGATAAAGTCTTGATAAATGAATTATTAGTAAAATTATTTAATTAAACTAAGTTATTCTTCTTGAGTATTAATATAATTAAAGATAAATGTATTTACTAGTTATATTATTCTTTATTTCAGTTGACTAATATGTATTTCACTAAGATCAAGTTAAAGTAATTCTTGAAATAATAAATATGTGACTTGATTGATTAATATTGCTTTAATATTTTCTGTGAATAGGCAAAATATATAAAATTGTAAGAAAAAATTTGATTGAAGGGAATGATAATAAAGATAAAAGTCTTGAATAGGTATTTTAACAGTGAAATTAGAATTTTTATGTATTTCAAGATGATAATTAATAGATAGTTCAATAAAAAAATAATAATTAGTCATGAAAATTCAAGACTTAAATATTTATTAATTATGGATAAAAGAAAGAAAAGAATATAAAAAGGAATATAAAAAGAGAAATAAAAGTATATAATAAAATAAAAGATATGGAGAGGATCTTTCTTTACAGAAAGAACATCAAAAATATGTTATAGTGAATTGATAAGTGAATTTTCATTTGAATTCATCTTAATAATATAGAATTGGAAGAGACTGAAATAATTAAAAAGTAAAGAAAGAGAAATTAAACTATACTTTTAATAATAATAAAGATTTTTAAGATCTATATTAATATCTATGGATATTATTTTTATAAAGAAAAAAATAAATAATAAAGAAATAAATAAATCAAGAAAATTATAAAGATTAGCTTAGTAAGGCTATTAATAATTAATATAATTCAAGATTTGAGATAATTAAATAGTAAAGTTATTATTAATTAAAAAAGATTATAACTAAAGAAAGATAAAAATTAAAATATATAAACTAAATAACTAAATAAAAATAAGATATGGCTTATTTATAATAGAAATCTTTTATGCTTCAAAAATAATAAAAAAAATAAAATAAAAAATATGACTTATTTATAATAGAGATCTTCTACTCTTAAAATAATATCAAAAATTAATATAATATTGTAATTTAAAAATCAAAATTAACTTTGTATAGTTAAAGAAATAAAACTAAGTAAAAGAAAGAATATTAGTATAATTAAAAAAGAAATCTTATAAAAGATTACTATTATAAACTTTTTAATTATATTTTTTAAATAATTCAATTCAAAATTATTTATTTCAAACTGAAATAGTAAATTCTTTTATATATTTTTCAAATATATAAATTATTATAGTATTACTAGTTAATACTATCTAAATATATATATTATAATTAAAGTACTATTAATATTTAGAAATATATATATCAAAGTATATTAAAAGATATTAAAGAATATTAAAGAATGTTAAAGAATATAAAAGAATATTGAAAGATATAGAAAAACATTAAAAAATATGGAAAAATATTGAAAGATATGAAAGAATATAGAAAGATATAAAAAAATATAAGAAAATATTAAAGAATATGAAAAGTTATTTATAATTAATATCTAAATATAACTATTCTACTAAAATTAAAAATGATTTTTCACTATACTATTCTATTATATATATAAATATCATATTACAAAAATATAGATCTTAAATAAAAATAAAATATAGTATTTAAAAATAGAAATATGATAATAAATATAATAATATATGATATGAAAATAAGGATATTTATAAAATAAATAAAATTTATAAGAAAATATAATTTTGCAAAACTAAGAAAAGATTAAGAAATTAAGAAATTTTATATCACTATAATAATAATATATTTCTTTTTTTAAAATAAAATATTTTAATTATATTTAGAATTTAAATATTTAATAAGATTAAACTAATATAAATTATTATTTATAAATTTAATAAAAATAATTAATTTTTCTCTTATAATTTATTTTTTTTGTAATAATTATATAAGTAATAAGTAAATTTGATATATATTATTTTTAAATATTATAATTAAATTAAAATTATTAATATTATTATCTTTTTGATGCAAGTTCTGAGGTGAGGATGAGTATTAAATCTAATATTCAAAAGCATATAATAAAAGTGACCATGTACTTAAAGTAATGATTGAAAAAATCTTTAAAAGATTTATTTGACAAGAATATATCTATTATTATTTCAAGATTAATCTAAAGATAGGTAATAATAGTATTTTTATTATGACTAGCTAGAATATAGTCCAATTTCAAAATATAATTTCAAGATAAATATAATGTTCAGTTTATTAATAAAACAAAATAATAAATCTTAATCAAGATCTATTCTACAAGAGAAATTTCTTAGAATTCTCTTAAAACTATAATCTACTAAAATACAAATTAAGAACTAAATTCATAGAACTCAAACTAACTAACTAATTAATAACTATCTTATTAACTTATTGACTAATTGACTATTTAAATTCACTAGCTAAGATATATTACTTTTATATATTTTAAAGATTATACAAATTATACTTTTGTTATGATATTTATATTAGTTTTACTATGATCTAAATATTACTTTAGCTAGTATTATAATATTAGTTTTGTTATGATAGTATTATGAATTTTATTATGATAATTTTGCTAACTTTGTTATGATAATTTTGTCATGATTATCATATTTGCAAAATCTTCTAAAAATATTTACAAATAATATTCTCTAAAGCTAATGTCTAATAAGATATAAAGAATTATTCATTTAATTATATTGTGATATGAAGTAATCAATAATAAAATTGACTAATATTCTACTAAAAGTTCATATCACAACAGAATTCTCTTCATTAGCATTTTACTTTGCAAAATTTAAAGCTGAATATTAGATTTCTACTAAGCTTAATAGTTCTTCAAAGTTATCATTTATTATTCTTCCAAGTTTTATTAATGATAACTTTCTTAAACTTAGAATTGATTATTCTGAGATATGTTAAAACAATCTACTAGCTCTATTAGTAATCTTCTAATGTCATGATGATATATTTCTGATCATAACATAACTAAGCTTGTGATAAAGAAATAGTTTTTTTCTGATTGAATCTGTACTCATTATTATGTTAATTATTTCTTGATCAGTCCAGAATATATTAAAGTCTATATTTCTGTTAGAAAAGATTGCTATTACTATTTCTAGTATGATATTATTTAAGATAACTTTTACTTTTGATTTGCATGTTGATAACATTTTAATAAAGAGTTTGAATAAATAAAAAAAATAAATTTTACTAAATAATTAAATAAGGATTATTTATAATAAATAATATTTTACAAATAAATGTGATACAGGATAAATATAACAAATAAAAGAATAATATAATATAATTAATTTAGGTTACAAAAATTCCAGATTAATATATTTTCAGAAAGATTATAAGAAAAAGAGTTTTCCAGGCAAATAGAATTGTAATATAGGTTAATTTTTATGTTTAATTTCTATGCTATGATGTGTAATTCTATAATTTCAGCCATGTTACTGCAGATCTAGAGATTAGTATAATCTTGTATCATATCAGATAGCTACTCAGCTATATGATTTCTATTGGTATTTTCTATATTAATTTTATTTTTATGTCTATTTACTATTTTATTATTAATTCTTTCTTTATTTCTATAGTGAAACTGTGCTTCTTCATCATTCATTTTAATATTATTGATAATATAGTTATTCTATGCATTTTATCAAGTTTGAGGAGAGAAGAATATTGTTTTGTTATTATTGTTAGCTTTTTATTTCTCTTTATTAGAAGTCTGTAAATTCATATTATCATTAAACTGATAAGTATTATTATTTTATCTGCTTTGTTCACATCACTGTTATCATTGTTGTATCATTGAATTATGAGAAAAATCATTAGTTGACCATTTGAAGTATATCTGTAAAGCTTTTTTTTCTTAAAACTTAAAATTTTAAGAATCTAAGAGAGCAAAAGAGAGTTATAATATTATGTTATTATTCTTTTCATTTTCTCTATTATTGCTAGCTATAATGGTCCATGGAATACTGGCTGTATTTCAATCTTAATTGTATGTGTTTTTGTTAGTACTCTTGTTACTTCTCTTACTTATTTCTTGGACAAAAGGTAAGTTATTTTCATTTTCATTATATTCTTGATCATCTGATTGATAATTAGTAGATTGAGTGACTTTATATTTTAAATACCAATTGATTCTGTTATCTTTCAGAGTCAAATCACAACTACTAGAGTTAGAGCTATGCATTTCATAAAATAATATCAGACTTTTCAAATATTGCAGAGAATAAGAAAAAAACTCTTCTTTTTTTAATTCAATATATTTCTAAGAGAACATAGGTAGATATAGTTTCTCATCTACATTTTAATAGTATCCAAGATAAGTGGTAGAGTGATAAATTTCCTATTCTTTTCTTGCATCAAGAGGTAGAACTTCTTCTTCTTCTTTTTGAAAATTAATTTGTGATGAATAAGTAATCTCTTCTTCATCTTCTTCTGTAAGATTAATAATAAACTTTTCTTTTTCATTATTGATAAAGCATAATCTATAATCTCTATGATTTATTCTTTTTCTGTTTCTATATTAATAACAGTTACAATTTTGTAAACTATACTGGTGATTTTAATATTATTATTCTAACCAATCTTCAGTTAGAATAATTCTTTCAACTTCTAGATATTAATAATATTGATGACTGATATAAGAAGAATTATTCCAATATTTAGAGTTGCAAATATATAATACTCTGAAAAGTTGATTATGAGTGATATATTTTGAATGATAACTTTTAAGATAATGATATTCTTCTACTAATAGTATGTTAAAGCTTTGAGCAAACATGTTAATTATTTTATTTACTATAAAATTAATAGAGTTTTACTTTTATTTAGTTAGTTTTTTATGCTAATAAAAGTCATAACTCATCAATACTAAAGTCTGATTTGTCAGGGCTAGAAGCATTTAATTTTCTATAATAATTCTAGATTCTAATCTATTATCCTCAAGGTATAGCTTTAGATAATCACTATTATAAGGATTTTTAAGAATTTTGTTATCTAATATTCTTAATTTATAGGTATCTTTATCAAAAACTTGATGAATATAATATGATCCTTTCTATTTCTGAGCAAATTTTTCATGATGCTAATGCTAGATTTCCATTCTTTTCATTAAGACTTTATCTTTAATAAAGAAAGATTAATAATTTTTATCTTGTTAGTAAGTTTTTTTTTGTTTTTTTTAAGATTTTTGTACATTTTGTTGAGTAATAGATCTGTCTAATTCCAATCTATCCATAATAGTACAAGCTCTTTTAACCAATTTATTTAAAGTAATATCTTCTTCATTATTAATTAGTATTAATTTAAGATCTAATAGTGTGATAGCTTATCTACTATAGGTATGATAGAAAGATGTGAATTTTGTTAAACTTTGTCTCATTATTCTGTAAGTGAAAAATACTGATGGTATATATATATCTCATTTTTTCTCATGTAGTTAAACTAACTTTCTAATAGTATTATATAATATTCTATTTAATCTCTCTATAAGTCTATTAGTTTGAGGATAATATGACATTAATAGGTGATGTTTGATATTTTTCAAATAATTCTTTTATCAATTCATTAGTAAAGGTTATTTCTTTATCTGATATTATTTCTTTTGAAAAACTATGTCTAAGAAAATATCTTCATATAGAAATAGTACTATTGCTTCTGCTAAACTATTTAAGATTGGTCTTGCTTAAAGATGGTATAGCAAGTATATAATACTTATTTATCACCTGTTACAACATGTTGCAATTTCAAAATTTTATAAGTTGCAACTAGTTGCAATTAGGTGATACTTTATTTGTTATTATATTGCAATAGTTAAGAAGTCATCTTTAGTCTTGCTTCTACCTATTTGATATAATAGTCTATAGTAACTACTATATACTTATAATTATCTTTTGTTAATGTGAGTAGCCCAATTAGATTTATTTCTATCTTTTTGAAAGATTTTTTACTTTCTATAGAATGTAATGCATTATTTCTTCTTATTTTTTCTTTATGTTAATATATATTACATGTTTTTATATAATTTTTAATATCAGAATATATCTTTAGCCAATAATAATTTTGAGTAATTCTATGATAAGTTATTTTAATACCAAAATATTCAGTATATATTACTACATGATTATTAAATAATACTTTTTCTATTTCATTAACTTTAATTACTTTCAAGAATTATTCTGACTCTTTCTTATTGCATCTGTATAAGATTTCTTTCTTTACTAAGTATAGATTTGCTTTGTTTTTGAACTTTTATTGATCTTTTTCTGATATTTTTTCTGGTATAACTAGAGTATCTAAGTAAATAGTGAGCTGTAAATATTCAAGTAATTTTATTATATTCAAGTTAGGTAGTCAAGTAAGAATATATCAAGTAATTATTAAGCAATTTTTAATAATATATTTTCTGATTTCTTTTATATTTAAGTTGATTCTGGTTAGAAATATCTAGATAAAGAGTCTATATTGAAATGAATTTGGCCTTTGTAGTATTTAATTTTGAAGTTATAATCCTCTAGAGTCAAAATTCAATATGCAAGTCTTCCAAAAATTTTTGGTTTATTAAATAAACTCTTCAAAGTATTATCATTAGTTATCAGAGTGAAAGAAATATTAGAATATAAGTATGATCTGAATAGTTATATTGCCTAAACTACTGCTAAACATTCTAATTTAGTTATATAATAATTTTTCTCAGTATCATTTGTTCTTTTACTAGTATAAGTGATTACATGTTCATTATCTTTTTTATCTTTTTGTGCCAAAACTACTTCTAAATCAAAGCTAGAAGTATCAGTATATAGTATGAAAGACTTCTCAAAGTCTAGATAAATTAATATAAATATAATAATTAATCTATTTTTCAATTCTTCAAATGCTTCTTGATACTCAATAAATCATTCAAAAGATTGATCTTTTCTTATTAATTAATTTAAAGGCACTGCTATCTTTGTAAATTTTCTTATAAAGCATCTATAGTATGAGACTAAGCCAAGAAATCCTCTCAAAATAGTTAGATTTGTTGATTTAGAAAATTGTCCTATAGCTGAAATTTTGGTCAGATCAGATTTTAAATCATCTTTACTAATAATATATCCTAGAAAGACAAGTATGATTTTGCCAAATTAATATTTACTTGGCTAAAGTTTTAGATCACTTTCTCTAAGCTTGTTAAATACTTATTTCAGATGTGTAAGATGCTTTTCAAAGGTATCTGAGAAGATATTAGTGTTATCAAGATAAATGATTACAAATTATCCAAGATAAGGCTTAAATATTTTGTTTATTAAGCACTAAAAAGTAGCTGATGCATTATTTAATTCAAAAGATATTACATTAAATTCATATAGGTTATTGGTAGTGATAAAGGTTGTCTTCTTTCTGTCTTCTGACTTTACTTCTACTTGCCAATATCTAGAGACTAGATTAAGTATTAAGAAGTATTTTACTTTGCTAAATGCATTAAATAGATCATCAATTCTAGGTAATGGAAATTGATCTCTTTTTATAACTTTATTTAGTTAGTAATAATCTACATAAAATCTATATTTGCTATTCTTTTTCTTGACTATTACTATAGATGCAGATCATGAACTATCTGATGGCAAAATAATATTTTGTTAAAGTATACTTTCAATTTCTTGTTCTATGAATTCTTTTTCAATAGGTGAGCATCTATAATATGACTTCAAAGCTATTAATTCTTCAGTTTCTGTATTGATTTCATGTTGAATAATTATAGTTTTCCCAGATTTTTTATCAAAAAGATCTTGATATTCATTTAGTAATTCTTCTAATTATTATCTTTATTCTGATATCAGATTATTCTTATCAGAGCTTTCTTTTTTACTGACTTGATAGAGCAGTTCTGGTATTAGTTTTATCTATTCATAATACTAGTCATCTTATTACATTTATAATATTTAGTTAATAAGTGATTGTTATCATGAGGATATTTATTTGAATGAAAGAATTTTTCTTTGTCTAGTTGAGTATAATATTCTTTCACTTATAAGTCTAATGCTTTTATTTATTCATCTAAACTTTCTTGAATATTTAGAAGTGATTGGTTAATACTATTATCTTCTTTATATTTATCTTCACTTTCTTCTTCTATTAAAGATTTTCTTTCTTTAAATCTACTAATTGAATCAAAATCTTGTTGATCTCTTTCTAAATTTTCAAGTTCTTCATGAGTTAATACTAGTTAAATTTTTGAGATCTTTACTAGCAGTAAGAGTATTGCTTATACTATCTTCTTATTAAATTGTATAGTATACAGTTGGCTAGAATTATTATGAATTAATATTTTAATATTTCCAGTATATCCAACATCTATAATATTAGCTTTTACTTCTATTTTTTTATGTATTAAAGAAGATTTAGAAGTAAGTTAATAAAATATTCCTTTTAGTACTTTAATTATAATATATAAATCTATCATCACAGTTTCTTATGATAAAATAACAAGTTCTTTTGATTCTGGATATCTTAGATCAAAGTTAGCATCTGTTTCATAAGTATGTTCTGATATTTTTTCTTTGTTATTATTATCAAAGACTTTAAGCTTTATTTCTTTATTAATATTATATAAATTATTTTCTTTTTCAGTTTTATAGTACTTTTCTAAATATATAATAGATATTTCAATTTATTTTTTCTGATTCTCAAATTATAATAGATCTTTAGTTTAGCTTATAACTGCTTTATAAATATAGGCCTAATTATTTCTTAGTATAAGATCATAATTACCATTTACAGTTACTAATGCTTTGATCTTGATTGATTTAGTTTCTAAAGTAACTGATAAGTCAATTACTTTTTCAAGTGCTTTTTCTTTTTGACTATTAATACCAATTAGATTTATTATATTAGATTTTTAAATTTTCTAGTCTATTTTCTTTAAGAATTATTGAGTGACTATATTACTCATAGCACCACTATTAATTATTATCTTGCAAGATTAATTATTAATAAATTCATTCACATATATAGTATCTATAGGTATTTATTAAGTTTATTAATTTTCTTTCTCATTTTCTATTAATATTTTCTTAAGCTAATTATTATCAATTAAAGACTTTTTAGTTATGAATACACTCTCATCTTCTAAAGAGTTTAAATACTTCTCAATATTCAGGTAAGCATTCTGCTTGTTATTATTATTATTATTTTTTTTATTATTATTATTATTATTATGATTATTATTATCTTGACTATTTTCATTCTTTCTTGAATTAGTATATTTACTGACAATATAACTGATATCTTTACAGTTATAACAGGTAATATTATTTCTTAAGTTATTATTAAAGTTATTATTATTAAAATTATTATTATTATTAAAATTATTATTATTATTATAATTATTATTTCTTTTACTTCTGCATTTATTTGTGATATGACCAAATCTTTTATAATTATTGCATCTAATAGAATTATTTCTATTATTAGAATGATTATTAGGCTGATTAGTAATTATTAACTTTTCTAATTTTGAAGTGATATTTTTAATTTGTTCTATTAACTTGTTAATTCCAGTATCTGCAGGTAATATTGATAAGAAAGATAGACTATTTGGTATAGCATTATATTGTTGAAAATTAGAATCATAAATAGTTGCTACATTAATTACTTTTTTTAATATTGCAGAATGAGTTAAATTTACAAAAAATTTAATTTCTGATCTAAGTCTATCTATAAAGTAAAATATACATAAGTGAGCTGGATAGGTATTAATTAGATCTACTCTTCTAATTAATTCTCTAAAAGCTGTAGCATATTATTCTATATTTTCACCAGATAACTATTTTCTTTATTTTAATTATTATTATCATTCATATAATCAGTCATGATTTCTAAAGTGCTTTTCAAATTAATATATAAATGAAGCTTTTTTTGTATTTAGATTAGTATCATTAGCATAACTCCAAGTTTCTGGCCATTTCTGATTATGTAATTTTTCATTAACATACTATATAATAGCTGATCCTTTCAAATAAGCTCCTACTATCTGAATTTTTCTGTTATTACTAATGCTATTAGTAATATAGGCATTTTCAAAGTCTTGAAGTCAACCAATTAGATCTTGATATAATAATTTTAATTAGATTATCTTCTTTTAGATTTCTTTTAGTTTAGATCTTTATTTTACATTATTTGTATAACAGATTAGCTTTATATTACATTTTCAAGAAGATTATTTTCACTCTGGATATACAGATGATTATTATATATTTAATATATCTAGATTTAGTATATTGTTACTCAAATAATCATCATATATATCACAATTACAAATTTAGATTATTAATATTTTAATTAATTATTTTCTTTATAATTTTATTCATT
>CAJVPS010003174.1:0-10708 GCA_910591765.1 Ambispora leptoticha
ACTGACATGATATTACTAACTGATCCACTATCAATTATTATTCTGGTAGACTGGTCTTCTACTTTTTCTTCACAGTGAACTGCATCTATTACTTTTTCATTCTTTTTTTCTAGATTTTTATTTTCCTCTATAGTTTCAGTTAATAATTATTATAAAAATGTTATTGAAGATCTTTGAGGTTGACTCATACTCTGATCTTCTTCAGGTACAGACTCTAGTTTAAATGCGGGGTATTACTATTATTAGTGATGATGATGTTAGGAGATGGAAGCATTATGGACTGTCCATCTAGAAGTTATTATAATTATTACAATAACAAATTATTATCTGATATTATGATGGTAGTATTAGTTTCAAGATATACTAGCTATCTAGTATTCATGTTTTTTTCTATATAGCTGTTAGCGTAATATCTCATTTTATTACATTTGAAATACTTAATATTTGAAATATTATTATTATTATTGCCAGTTATATTTTTCTTTGGCATTCTACAATTACGAGTTATGTGATTACTTTTATCATAATTATAATAAGTCTTGTCTTAATTAGGATGACTGCTAGAATTTTGATTATTCTGAGTAGACAACTTCTTTACTTGTTTAGTAAGATCAGCTATAGCTTTACTTATATCATTTGCTAGACTTGGAATAGAAAAGAGAATGCCAAGATTTTGTGGTATGAGTGAGATAGAGTTAAGGAGATTCTGATATATTTGCTTGTAACTAAATTTAGTACTGATTACTTCTGTGATCACTTCATCTAGGGTGTTTGAGTTAGATTTATTTATGTAAAAGATAACTTCTGATTTTAAGTCTTTTACAAATTGCTCAACATAGTAAGTAGTGGGATATATATTTATTAGATTAATCTTTCTGAGTAATATGTGAATATTCTCAGCATATAAAGTTATATCTTTATTCATTCCTTGCATTCTTAATCTTAACTGTTGTTGTCATGCCAAGACTTGAGCATTAGTTCTGAATTGGACAACAAAGATTTGATAGAATGAGTCATTGTCACCATTATTATTCTAACTAATAGGTTAATTATTATTTGCAAGTTTATTTTGCTAATACCAAGTTGAGGCAATTCCTCTCAAATAGGCAGATATTATCTCTACTTTTCTGGAATTAGTTATGTTATTTGCATTTGCTGCATGGTTAAATTCTTCAATCCAATTCATAAGATCTTCATATCTTCTACCACTGTAAAAGGAAAATAGTACTGTTGTCAGCTCAACTTGTCTATTTTGTTGATTTTGCATTGCTTGCACCAATGGCAAGAAAGCTTGGGCTAAGGTTTGTACAGCTTGATCTGCCATTTCTTCTTCTTGATTTCTTTAGGATTATAATGGGGGTGAGTCTAAAAGGATAGGAGAATGAACTTCTTCTTCTTCTGAAAATTCTTCTTCTGTTATATTTCTTGATTGAACTGGAGCTCTTCTTCTATGAAGAAGATTAGTAAAGAATGTATTGGAGGTTGAGACTGAAGTAGATAATGAGAGGACTGGTGTAGAAGTTCTAACTGGTATATTAACTGGAGTACTGGATCTAGATCTCTAAGTATAATATGTCCTTTGTTGATTGAATGTGTTAATTTCTTCATGTAGATTATGAATAATACCAGCTATTTCAGTTACAAGCTAGTTAAATGAGTCTGAAGTCAAAGTTGTAATTGGTATTTACTGATTAAAACTTCTGTTCTTGATATATCAGTGACAAATAAATTATAAATAAATTGATGTAAGTCTTTTTCTTGTTGTCTTGATAATTAAGATGGATTAAAAAGATTGATTAATCTTTGAAGTTGTTTTTCTATTTTGTAGTTAGTTGATTTTATTGGATCCAGTTTGAATTATTTCTGTGATTGTTAATTTTATTTCTGGTTTTTGTCTCCACAAAGGGAGTACCAAAAAGATTGTTACTATTTTAAAATTATGCATATATAATTATTTTAAAATAATAATAGTAACTGTATTCATGACAGTTATTTACTTTTATAGCTTCAAAAAATTATATAACTGATTATTCTTTCAATAAGATGATATATGCAAGATTTACTTTTGATAAAAATATGATTATCTTTTCAATAAGATAATTTATATATGTTTTACTTATAATAAAAATATGATTATCTTTTCAATAAGATAATATACATGAATTTACTTCTGATCAAAATATTCTTTTAATAGAGCATGAAGAAAAATAAGATAAAATATAAGATAAAATATGTGTATTTATTAAAGAAAAATATTAATTAACTACTCTTAATCCAGTAGTAATTACTTCTACCAAACTTAATTATTCTTCTTGATCACTTCTTGACTCTCTATATATAGTATTTTCCTTGCTACGCTAATTACAAATCATTTTTAACATGATGTTTCACTTAATTTTTTCAAGAATAAGTAAAATTACTAAAGAATAATTACAAAAAATATTAAATACATGATAATAAAGAATTTTAAATTAGTGAAATATTAAGTTATTTAAAGATAAAATAAGAAAAGAAAGAAAATTAATAATAATTAATTAGAAAATTATTAATTTAATAAAATTATAAATTAAGTGTGATGTACATGACTAATTTAATAAAATAATAAGACTAAATATGAGTAATAATATAAGTTAAAAATAAAGTTATTTATAAATAAAATTAATTAATATAAATTACTTATTTGCCTGATTTAATAGTGATTGATGATTACTATGCCATGTGCTGCAGCTGCGTTATATACTGTACTACATATACTGTGCCATATGAATAAATGATTAATTACAATACCAGTTTTTTCATTATCTACTTCAGCTTCAACCTCTAACATATTTTTCACTAATCTTCTACATAGAAGAAGAGTTCCAGTTCAATTCAGAAATACAGAAGAATTCTCAGAAGAAGAAGTTCAACATCCTATTCTTTTAGATTCATCTTCACTACAACCTCAAAGAAATCAGGAAGAAGAAAATATAGCAGATCAAGCTGTACAAGTATTAGTCACTACTCTAGATCCATTAATACAAGCTATAACAGTCCAGCAAAATAGACAAACTGAATTATCAACTGTATCTCTTCCTATTTATAATAGAGAAACACATAAAAATTCAATTAGTTGGATAGAAGAATTTAAATGATCAGCAAATGCTAATAATATAACTAACTCAAGAAAAATAGAGATTGTATCAGCCTATCTGAGAGGAGTTGTAGCTATCTGATATCAATAAAATAAAGCTATAAATAATAATTGGCCCATTAGTTAGAATGCAAATAAAGATAATAATTCCTTCTATTACTCCTTTATTAATTAGTTTAGGATAAATGCTCAAGTATTAGTATAATAATAACAGTTAAGATTAAAAGTACAAGAAGTAAATAAAAATATAGTCTCATATGCAGAAGATATTCACACACTCCTAAGGAAAATTGACTTTACACATACTTATCCTAATACTTATTATATTAAGCAATTTGTAAAAGGCTTAAAATCAAAAATTTCCTTTCACGTCAATAAGTCTAATTCAAATATATTAAATAATACAATTATAAAAGTAATCAATACTAAATCTAACTATAGGCAAATCTATCAGAATTCTATGAATCCTATGACTTTTATGTCACAAAATCTTGATATCTCTTTTAGCACTCTAAATCCAGTAAATAATATGAGTAAAGCTATAACTAATCTAACTGAGTAAATAAAGAAGCTGTCTACTCAGAATAATTAAAATTCTAGTAATTGTCCTAACCAAGGAAAGACTTGTTATAATTGTAGTAAAAATAGTTACATAATCCAAGATTGCAAATTACCAAAGAAAAATATAAATAATAATAATAATAATAATATCTCAAATATTAAGTACTTCAAATATAATAAAATAGGACATTACACTAATAGCTGTACAGAAAGAAATATAAATACTAGACAGTCAGCTCATCTTGAAACCAACACTATCATCACAGCATCAGATAATAATTTATTATTGCAATAATTACAGTAACTTCTAGATGAACAGTTCATAACACCCTCATCTCCTAATATTACTATTACTAATAATAGTAATACTCATATTTAAACTAGAATCTATACCTAAAGAAAGTTAGAGTACAAGCCAATCTCAAAAGTCTTCAATAATATTCTTACAATAAGAAATTATAAAAGAAAATAAAAATCTAGAAAAAAAGAATGAAAAAATAGTAGATATAATTCATTATAAAGAAAAAGTAGAAGATCAGCCTATCAGAATAATAATTGATAGTGGATCAGTCAACAATATCATGTCAGTCAGATTCTTAAAACAAATAGGAAGAAAGATTAATAGACCATCTAATATCAGTCTTATAGGAATAAATGGAAAATCAGAATGATCACTAGGAGAATAGAAGAATTAAGAATAAAATTAGAGATCTTGATCAACAAATAGATACTCTAGTTATGAAAAAAACAGCGTATAATCTATTGCTTGACAACTAATGAGCAAAATAATTCAAAGCTATTTTAAATTGGAATGAAGAACTTTTAAGTTTTAAAGTTGAAGAAGAGTCTATAATCATCCTAGTCACTTATACTTAACAAAGGATAACTATGAAATTGATCAGTCTTGAGAAAGAATTTGAGAATCCTATTCTCAAAAATATTAATAATGAATATGAATTTAAAGAAGAGAAGTTAGTTAATTAGCCCCTATATACAGTACATGAAGAGCAAAGTGAGTAGCTTGTACTGAAAATAGAAGTCCAAGAAAATCTTATAAAAATTAATAATAAAGTCATTAAACAAGAAGAAAAAGAAAGAATTTATCAAGAGAGATTAGAGGACTATAATGTTTGTATTCATAGTGAAAAAGAAAATAATTGTGTTCAATATAAGAAAGAATAAGATATATATAGATAGTTGGAGATACTATTTCAATCATTATTAAATGCTACTTTAATTATGATCGAGTCAGACTTGGATCCAGAATAATAATAATATCTTTATCAAGTTCTGAATTTATATAAAGATCTTTTTAATACGATTTAATCTGGTAAAATAAATATACTTCAACATAAAATATATTTAGAAGAAGAAAGATCTATCACTCTCTGGTCATATAATTAGAAATCATTTATGAAAAATATCTTTCTAAACGAAGAGATTCAAAAGATATTGGATAATGAAATAATATCCTCTTCTGACAGTTCTTGGTTAGCTCCAGTAGTGATAGTTAGGAAGAAAAATAGAAAATTCCAATTATGTGTAGATTACAGAAAATTAAATGAAGTTATCAAGAAAGATTGATATTCTCTATCATGAATTAATAAACTCTTAGATTCTTTTAAAAATGCTAAATACTTTATCACTATGAATCTTGCAAGTGAATTCTGGCAAGTTAAGATATATCCAAGAGATTGAGAGAAAATAACATTTATCACTAATGAAGGACTCTTTCACTTCAATATCATGCTCTTTGAACTTACTAATATCTTAGCTACATTTCAAAGACTAATGAACAAAATCTTTAAAGAATACATTAGGAAGTTTATAGTTATTTATCTTGATGATGCTATTATATACTCAGAAACTTGAGAAGAACATGTAATTCATGTACAAAAAGCTTTAGAAAAACTTTGGCAAGCAAATCTCAAACTCCAGCTAGATAAATATGCTTTTGAAAAAAACTAACTATCTTTTCTAGGTTATATCATAAGAAAAGATGGAATTCATCCTGATCCAGTCAAAATAAAAAAGGTATAAGAATTTCTTGTATTTACCAATATTATGTCATTAAGAGAATTTGTAAGACTTGCCTTTTATTATAGAAGATTTATCAAAGACTTTGCCAAGATAGTAGTCTCTTTACATAAATTGTTTAAAAAGAATGAAGAATTCAGATGGACAGAAAAGTAGTAGATAGCTTTTGAATTGCTCAAAAAATATCTAATTTCATTATTAATCATCACATATTCAGATTTTATAAAGCTATTTACTCTTTTTACTAACACTTCTGAACTAGGATTAGGTGCAGTACTAGTATAATATGATAATAAAAAGAAGGAACATGTGATTGCCTATATCAGTAAAAGAGTAAGCAAAGAAGAAAGCAAGTATACTGTAACAGAACTAGAATACCTAGAAGTTATTTGGGTAGTCAAGTTATTTAGACCTTACCTATTATCTGACATTCCATTTACACTTGTCACTGATCACTTAGTACTCAAGTGATTAATCAACAAGCTGAATCCTTCTGAAAGACTTACACGCTAAATAATAACTTTATGAAAATATAATTTTAAGATTGAACACAAATACAGAAGAATCTATTTAAATGTTAATTCACTTTTCAGAATATCATACACATCTACAAAAGAAAAAGACAAAACATGAATTTGAATAATTATACAGAACTATATAATTATCTTAATATGCTAACAATACCTGATGAATTCTCAAAAGAAAAATGAAAATAGCTACTAGCAGAATCAAAAAAATACTTTATATAAAATCACAAACTATATAAAAGAAATAAATAGAATATTGATCATTCATTATTAGTCATAAAATCAATAGAAATAGAGTTAGTTCTTTATAATAATTATTCAGATATTACTTCTGAATACTTTGGAATTGAAATTACTTATAATCAAATAATGAGAAATTATTATTAGCCTCAGATATATAAAGATATTGATGCATATATTAAAGCCTGTGATATATATCAATAAAAAAAATGACTACGCAAAAATAACAAAATAATACCTATTTAAGTTAATGCATCTTTTAAAAAGATTAGAATTGATTTGATAGAACTTCTTCCAGTAATCAGTAATGAAAATTACTATATTATAGTTACTATTAATTATCTAATCAAATAGACTGAAGCAAGACCAATTACTG
Source organism: Ambispora leptoticha (assembly GCA_910591765.1). Taxonomy (NCBI): domain Eukaryota; kingdom Fungi; phylum Glomeromycota; class Glomeromycetes; order Archaeosporales; family Ambisporaceae; genus Ambispora; species Ambispora leptoticha. Next base: position 6,875 of record CAJVPS010003174.1, read on the forward strand.
ATGCTTTCACAAGTATAATTATCCTCTTTTTTTATGAAGATATAGTAATAAGATATGGATTCCTAAAAGAAATACTTAGTGATAGAGAAACTATATTTATCAATAAAATAATCAAGGAATTATTAGACAAATACCAAATCAAACACAGACTTTCTGCATCTTATCATTCTCAAATTAATAAATTAGTTGAGAGATTAAACTGAACTTTATGTACTTCATTATCAAAATATATTCAACTTTATAAGAAAGATTAGGACTATTATTTATGATTCTGACTAAAGCTGATTCTTAATAAGTTACAATATATAAAGATACTAATAGTTCAGAATTATAATTTATTTTAATTTAAAAAATTCTAATATTTACTGGTTTAAAGAAAATTATAACTCTTGATTATAAGTATCTTTACTAAATAAATTTCTTATTAAAGCTTTATAAATTATAAAGAAGAATATTTTTTTGTAAGTATTTTGAATTTATTTGGCTTATATAATAATGAAATTTTATTTTTATTTATTTTTTCTATATTTTCTTTTAACTTGATTATAATTTATATTTCTTTTTTATAAATTTATATAAGATGGATATTGATAATATTATTTAATTTCTTGCTCTAGTAAAAAAATATTGGTAACAAAAGCTGAACACTTTTGAAAACTTCTGTTTTTATATATAATATCTATTAGATATTAACTTTGCTTAAAGATATTTAAAGTGATTATATCATAAAGATAAGATATTAGAATATATTAATTATTAGTATTAATAGTATCAGATTATTTTTGTATTGATAATAATTTAAATTGAAGCAAGTTTAAAAAAATTACTAAGTTTTCTCATAATATTTGTATATTTTTTGTAATAAATAATAAAAAGTTTTCAAATTCTTATTTACAAATAATATTAGTATATATATTAATAATATTAACTAAATTAAATAAGAATTGTATTAATACAGAAATACTAAATAGTAATATTACTATCAAAATATTAGATATACCTAGAGTATATATTATATAATCAAGAATTTTTCTGAATAAGATTGATATAAAGCTTTTATTATCTTCTTTACTACTATTATTACTATTATTATTATTATTATTATTATTATTATTATTATTATTATTATTATTATTATAATTATTATTATTATTATTATTATTATTATTATTATTATTTATTATGATATTTTTCAAACTTGTTGATATTACTAACTGATTAATGCATAAATTATAATGAATATTTTATACTTCTTATTAAATTGTAAAGATCATTCAAGATAAATATGCATATTATTCTTATTTATAAAACTTATTAATATAAAAAACTGTAATACAAAAATACTTATATATAATTTTATTCTGAAAAAAATTGAGATATTAACAATAAATATCTGTTAGCTATTCATATATATAAGTAACATAAATAAGCTCTGGTATAGCTATCAACTTAACTTAAATATAAAGTTTTCTGATTTTTTTTTAGTTTATAATTAATTATTTTCTTTATTTGAAGTAATCTTTTTACAGATTTATCACAATTTGAACTTGAAGTAAAATAAGTTATCTAAGAAAATTTCTGCATAAGAATTTTACAAATTGATAGATCTATTATGTTAAATTCATTATATCATTCTATTTTTTCTTTTTTAAAATTGATAACAAAATTTTATAGTATAAAAATATTAGATATTATTTCAGATATGAGAATAACATAAAGTATATTAGTTCTGAGAAGATAACTCTTTCTTTGAAATCATTTTAATTAATTATTCTTTAAATACTTATTAATTCTTTCAAGATACTTATTTATAATAAATAATTTTTTGAGAGAAATTTTAAGAGTATTTATAATTCTTTTACATTTATTAAAATACTAATTATATAGAAGATTATTAGCCTACTGCTTTTTCAGATAGATAAAAAACTTTACTCTGCTATTTAAAATATTATATATACTTTCTGAAACATTTATCTTGCTGATAAAATTTTCTAATAATTCTCTTCTCTTTATAATAAACTTGCATATAATATCTTTATTATTATTTATTAATCAAGCTTTCTTTAATATATTTTGTAAATATAATCTCAAAATATTTTATTGCAAAACTATATTATTATTATTATCTTGATCTAATTATTTATTAATCTTATTCTTTTAATATTAACTAATATAAAAGTAATAAAGAAATAAAATAATTTTTGATCACACTTTTAATAATGATTTTTATTTTTTAATATTAGTATTAGTCATTATAATAAAAAAAATAAATATAATTAAATTAATATTTAAATTTATTGCAAGTTGATTTTAGTTATATATAATGCTGATTTTATCATGAAAGATGAAAAAAAGTCATTTTAAAATCTTACAATCATATTTAGATAATATTAATTAATTATGTGAAGATGATATGAAAAGAATAAAGATAATCAAAATATCTTTGCTATCTTTATTAATAATCATAATAATAAATAAAAGAAATTTATATTTGCTAATTTTATAGATTTTATTAATAAGAATAAAATTCTGATATTTATATTTTTATATGTATTTCTATTATTTCAAAGTACAAATAATAATCTTTAAATAGTCAGTATCTTTAGTATAGAGCTGATAATATAAATATTCTTTCTTTATTTCTAATTAATTAGTATCTGATCCAAGAATTTATTTTAAATTTTTTATAATATTATTACTAATATTAATATTTTTGGAGTATTTATTTTTTAATATTAATAATATCTATTATTATGAATAATATTCTGAAATTTCTAATCAAAATATATTTTTCAAATATATTCTATATAATTTTTACATTTTGCACAAGAATATTTATAATATTAATATTTAAAGTTAATAGATTTTTGATATTTTTTCTTATATATAATAAAAGTTAAATTATAAGTTATATTATAATTGGAAGACTTTATATTACTCTGAATATTTTAAGTATCCTGTAATAATATAAATTTTATTAGCTTAAAAAGAAATTATAATAAAGATGAGATATTTAATATAAAGATAACATATAACTAAGACTTGAGAATTGAATTTAATAACTCTTTCTTGATCACTTTTATATATATATATTATTTAATAATTATTATTAAATTTGATTATCAGATTAATTACTTATTCTGTATATTATCTAAGTTAATATCAAGTTCATTTTTACAGAGAAATTATTTATGATATTTGATATAACTTTTAATAGATAGATTTTATTTTATTTTAATTACACCAAATATATTATTATTTAGTAAGTTAATAAGTTTAATTCAATCTTCTTCTTTTAATAAAAGATGAGAATTTAACTTAATATCTTTACATAAATTATAAGTATCTCTCTTTTTATTTGAATCAGAAATTTTAAATTTTATTAATAATATTATTATATAAGAAAAAATTTATATATATCTTAAGTCTAAATTTGATAATACAAGATAATATAATTAGATTCTAAACTTAAATATCTTTACAATTATAATATCTATCTCATTATTAAAAAGTAAGTAATAAAAGATAATTAAATTTTATTTCTTAAAATAATCATAATTATTTATTTATAAACTAATAATTTTTTTAGTATTTCATATATTTGAAGACTAGAAATAAGTAAAATATTCTTTTTTATCACTATTCATAAAATATTTTTTTATTATTCTAAATAATTATAATTAAAATATCTTGTATCTTACTAGAAAAATGCAAGAATATTCAGTTTGCAAAATTACTTTATTAGAATAGATAAACTTGAGAATTAGCTCTTAGTAATATTCAAGAAGAATAATCCAAATAAAAAGAACGGTATGACAAGAAACAAAAGTTAAC
>CAJVPS010003175.1:0-10704 GCA_910591765.1 Ambispora leptoticha
TTGTTAGTAAAATTAAAAACTTTTATATGTAAGAAAAATTATATATTTTACTAATTATAATTAGTAAAAAATTTAAGCATTGTATTACTTTTAATAGTTACTATATATTATATATAATATAATAATTGATAATAATAAATAAATAAATTATATATTATAATATTAAATCATATAATTTTTCAAGATTTTTATAAATTTTTTTTGTAATAAAATATTATAAATCTATTAATTTATAAATTTATATTATAAAAAATATTTATAATATAATTAATTAAAATTAAATTTATTATTTTATTAAATAATTTTTATAATTATTTTTTTAAGTTTTTTAATTATTAGTTAATTATAATTAAAAAAATCTCTTAATAATTCTATCTTTTTTTTAATTATTTAATTTTTATTTTTTCAAGTATAATAACTATAAAAAGATCTAATTATATATTATAAAAAGCTAATTTAATTAGAAAAAAAAATTTTTTATAATAATTCAAATTTATTAAAATATATTATAATAATAATTAATATATAATCTCAAAAATTATATCTATATATATATAAAATAATTAATTCTTATATTAAAAAAATTATTCAAATATTTATAAAATCTAAATTAAGTATTTTACGATTAGATTTTATAAATATATAATTTATTAAATAAAAATATAATCAAATTTAATAAAATGATTTAAAATAAAAAATAAATATCTAAATTTATCTTGAATTACTAATTAAAAATATTTAAATTATAGTTTGATATATAATTTTGTTTATTATCTTAACTATTATTTTGAGTTTATAAATAATTTAAAATTATTATAGAATATACTAAAAATTAATTACATAATTAACTATACAAGAAATTTATTTTATATATAAGTATAAATAATCTAGTTAAATTAACTATTATATGAATATTAAAATTTTTAGCTATTAATTTTATTTAATAAAATATAAATTTATAATAAATACAAAAGAAAAAATTCTAATTTTCAAATAAAAGTTTTTAATATTGATTTAATATAAGTATAATTTTGATCAAAATTTACCAGCCTAAAAATATTTATAATTCTGATAGAATTTAAATACTAAAATTTTAAACTTCTTAATAAGAAATTTCAAATCTATATAACTTATAATCTATTATTATTTTTCAAAATCTAACTTTATTAGAAATTAAGCTCTTTAAATTAATAGAATTTTTTAAATTATATAGAATTTTTAATTCTATTCTTTTAAAATTGATTATATTTATTTGGATGTGACTAAACGTGCTTTATAGAATCAATTCAAATCAAATTAGATCTCGAACAAATTATATGACGCAACTTTTTTGAATTTATTATTTTATTGTTTTCAGACAATAAAGAATGCAAATAAAATAAATAAATCTGTACAATTAAGGATGCTAAAATTTTCATATATTTATGAATTGGTTAATTACTAATAACAATAGACTAATATTATTAAAAAATCTTATGCCCAAAAATGTATATAATAAATAACAAATAATAATTTACAGAATACAAGAAAATTAACCCATAAAAAGAATGGTTGCCCCGTTGCATTTCTCCTTTATTCCCTTTTTTTCATTGATTAATTATTCGGCGGTAATTTGAGATTGAAAATTTTCCGGAATTTTTGGAAGAGGTGGAGCATCATCCTTTAAACTATTCAAGATGTTTTCTGCACGTAACACAACCGACATACTTCGGGCAACTCTTCGATCCCGTGGAGTACCACGTTGTCTTCGATTAGGTGTAGTATCAAGATCACGACCATTACGTAATGTTTCAAGTAAATTGTCCATTATATGTTTATCAGTCTCATCCTGTTGTTCACTAATTTTAACTTCTGGGTTTTGAGGCTTTTCTTTCTTAATACGTGCGGCAATTTCCTTTTTATATTGGGAAGATTAATTGTTTTATTAATATTAAATTTTTAATATTTAAAAAATAATTTCGAATTTTTAGTTACCTCCATTCTCTTTTGATTGGCCAATTCACGCTCCCTTTGTGCTTTATTATCATTTCTTGCTCGCTAATCCAAAAGAAAGATGATTTCAGCCAAAAACGATAAATTAATAACAGAAACATTATAATATATTCAAACCTCGAAAGATGCAACAAATGTTTTGAAAATTCCAAAGAATTCATCCGGTTTTGTGGAACTTGGATCTTCACCATAATATGCCACTACATCTTTATACGCAACCTCCATTGAAGTATATTTAACTTGGAGTTCTTCGAATTTTTTCAAAGATTTGTGTACAAATGATCGCATAATTTCTGGGAATCGATCGCCTTCCTCTAATTCCACACCTTCGCCAAAATGCTTTTCGAGCTCTAAGGCGAGATCATTTAATTTCGTACCCATTTGTCGGTACTCGGCTGTTACTTCTTGTTGTGATACTAAATTTTTATAAATTTATTTATTTTTTTTTTGTTAATTGGGATTTATTTAAATAATACAACTTTCATAAGCATAGAAGGGAAATTAACCTCGACAAGCGCTTCCACAATTTTTTAATTCTTCTGTGAACTGGATAGCATCTGGAATTTTGCTTTCCACTGTATTCGCAAGAAAATGTAATAATGTCATCGAGGAACTAGTAGAAGCTTTTGTATCAACCAACTTTTAAGCGAAAAAAAGATTATTATTAAAATTGAATATTAATCGAGGAACTTAATTTGAAATAAGTTGATTACCAAAAAATCAAATATTTTACCTTATTTATACTTGCAATCTTGAAACCAAATGCACCACCTTTTATCGTCGATCCATTCATATAGTTGCCGAGTAACAATATCAGCTAAAAGTAAAACGTTATTAATAAATCATCATTCTACAAGAAATAAATGTTATTATAAGACTTACATCCAGCAATTCACGGAAATACTTGGCATCTTTTAAATCTATTGACGCGTTTAATACTGCAACAACGCTCTATAATTCAAAAAATTAATAAATTTATTTCTTAAATTTAAATGTGATGATTAAAATAATTACCTGTTCAAGATCATTAAACTTTTCATCAAAAGTTATATGAAAATGCATAAACTTTAGACGTTGTTCGTATCGATGTATTTGCATTACCTAGATTATAAAATAAATAAAAATAAGAAATCAAATAAATGCAAAAGAAAAATAATGAACTTTTCCATTAATAAAACAAACCTCGACGAAAAATCGATCAGGTCTTGCCAAGTTTTCAAGGACATCCTCTGGGCTATCTTTGTACACCATCAGTTTACCCCTCTTTATTAATCGTGATGAATTATGATTAAAATATACTCAAAAAAACCAATTGAACAAGTAAGTAGAAACAACCAAACCTCATCAGGAGTAGGTGTATATTGCATAAATTGATTTAATAGATTCTCTGTACAAAATAATTCGTCCATTTGCACAATTTTACGGTGCATTTCCGAGAATGGCATTTGTTTGTAACGACCAAGCACGACATCTTTTTAAAAATAATTCTACGTCATTTATAAAATATAGGAATTTATGATTTAAAAATAAATAATTTCAAATACATACTTATATTATAAGCACGTTTAGAATCCAACACACTTATCTCCTCTTTCTTTTCAACTTTTTTCCCTATAAACGTCAAAAAGAATTTAATAGTGAAGTTCGATAAATTATAAAACTAATGTTAAAAAATTACTTTTCGGTGCAACTTGTCGAGCAGCAAATAATTCTTCGATCGTAACGAATACATCATCTTGACCTCCAAGTAACATCAGCAATTCTTCATCAGTCATGTTGGTCCGTCCCCAAATCGTTTTATTAATGGAGAATTGATTAATCTTTTCCCATTGAAGTTGCTTTAGTTTCTTTTTTGCTGATATTGGAATTTCTTTACGGTTGTTTCCACCAGGGGCTGCAGGAACGAAGCTACCAGGCGGTGGAGGTGGTCCTGGTGGCCCTGGAGGCGCGCCTGGAATTCCTGGAGGAGGCGGCGGCGGCGGCGGACCTCCTGCCATATTTGGTGGTGGGGGTGGTGGTGGTGGAACACCTCCTGCCATATTTGGTGGTGGGGGTGGCGGCGGAGGAATATTACCTGTCCCGGGCGGAGGTGGTGGTGGAGGAATATTACTTTCTGTCACGGGCGGAGGTGGTGGTGGTGGTGGAATATTACCATCACTTCCCATTACGGGAGGAGGTGGTGGGGGCGGTGGAATAATATTGTCACTTCCCACTGCGGGAGGTGGGGGTGGGGGTGGAATATTACTTTCATTTTCCATTGGCGGTTGAGATTCAATTATAGGTGAGGTTGATGATGAAACTTTTGTTATATTGCTGGTTGATGAAGTAATAGGCGGATTTTGACCATTTTCTATTTTATTATCTGTCATAATATTAGTGTCTATCTTAATAGAGTCTATTTTTTCTTTTTGTGTAGCTGAATCTTCCTTTATACTACCATCTTTTCCATAATAATCATCTAAAATGTTATGTCCTGGATTTGATGGAGGAATACGGAACCCATAAGTAAACGGTGAATTATTATTGAAATTTGTCGGAGGTTGAGGTTGCGAAATGGAAGGTATGTTTCCTTCGTTATTATTATTATTAACATTAATATCACTACTGCCATTTGGAAATGGCGTAAATTGAAGCGGGGAAGAGAACTGCGTTGATGTATTAATTGGTGAATGTGGTAACTGTGGTTGTGGTTGCGACATGGAAGGTGGGAATATAACAGAATTTAAACTTGAAGCATAACCAGTGTCAACAGTTGAATTACTACTTCTATAGTAATCACTTGGATCTGGCATCTAATAAAAACGCAAAAATAAATCATAAGGTTCAGAATTAATTTTTTTATAATAACGACTTAGAGTTAGTAAATGCGGTCACCTTCAATTCACCAAATGTTGGTGGCGTCCAAACTTTATTCTTTCCTTCCAATGTGGCCTGAGTTTTAGCAATCTCTGCCATTCGCTCCAATTTTTTAATGATCTCTTGTCGATTCAATCCATTACCACCTGCTGCGTCACCACCAGCAACGGAATCTCCATGAATTTGATTCAACTCTTTTAATGTATTTTCGAATTCACGCATCTGTATTGTTTGCTCGGCAAGTTTCTCACGGTAACTCGCTTCGAGATCGGCAATACGTGATTGTAATGTTTGAACGGTATGTCGTGAAATCCGAAGTAGCTCCTCGAGTGAAAGCACTTTTGCTTTGAGTTCACTTACAAGTCCGTCTATTAAAAAAAATTTTGTTATTTCAACCATTCTTTAATTTTTTTTATTATTATTACTGATATATACCAGTTCCTTTAGATAGCTCTTTCTGTAATTCATTCTTCTCCTTTAATGCTTTTTCAGCTATCAATTTTGCTTCACGGGCTTCATCGATCGCAGCTTGCAGTTTCTCTTGATCCGCTAACTTGTCAAGTACTTGGCTAACAGATATACCAACCGAGTGTGTGAAGTCTTGTTCTAATCCACGTCGATCTAACACAACTTGCGTTATTAAAGCATCGATAAGTTGAAAATAACGTGTCCTTATTTATTATAATTCAGGTGTTAATATAAAATGAATTCTCGGAATCCGCATACACCATAATATTTTATTTACCTTGTTTCACCGTCATCCCTTATTAATAACATATGTTGCATAGCCGATAAGAAGAAATCAAATGCTCTTGTACCCTCAACGGATGCCAAAATACACTGAAATACATCACGAGGATCAGTGGAGATAGAAAATGTTAAGGAATCAAATATCTGTATAGATACGTATATATCCAAATGATTAGAAATGGCATGAATTCAAGTAAAGGATATGTCATATCTTGCAAAATTTGATGATTATAATAGTCCACTACTTCTTCATAGTCCGCCTCACTTTCTCGTTCGAATTTCAATATTTGTCGATTAATAAGTTCATAGTTGAATGTTTTCATTTTCTAAGCAAAGCAAAAAATCATTATAAAAGATAATTTTAATGAATATAAAAAATCAGTGATTATCGATCAATATCAATCAGTTGAATAATCATGCATACATCAATGATCCTCGTTAAACCGCATGCGTGAAGTTGATTTCTTAAGTGTACACGTAATTCTACGTCATCGCATACTCCGATTAAAGAGTTCACCAAAATTAAATTAGAGAGCTATTTGAAGAGCATTAATATCCGAAGATAAGATCATTATATATAGAGAAATATGCAAAAGCACCAAGGTAATGATCATAAGATACCGCATATTCCATCAATGAACTATCAATTCCAATTCCACCTTTCCGATATTCTTCACTAGCATTCACAAAACTACCCATTCTACCACGACCATCGATTGTGTTCTCGAGCATACGCATCCATGCGTCAAATCTTCCATGCTCAGCTTGAAATTGCTTTAATTGATCAAATCCCGCCAACACTAAATTATGTCCAACTGGTATTTCGCAATAACAGAGAAATGATAACACTTCTGCGACTAGTTTTCGTGTGTTCAATTGTGGTGATACCAGTGAAAATGTTATACTATAAATGCATTGTGGATGTGTGAGTGCTTCTTGAGCTCCCCACTGTTTAAATTATATTATATCAGTATTCAATTACATACTAATGTGAATCAAATAAAAACAACATACCCTATTATTTAATAGGCATTTTAAGCACTTGATGATTCCATATTCCATTTGTAAATCAACCTCTCGTCTATTTTTAGAAATATTATTAAAATTTAATACGAAAAAATCAAGCAAAATGAGTAGAAAAAAAAAAGATATTTACTTTATGGGTTTACGAGTAATACCGCTCAAGTGATTTGCTAAAACTTCTTGACCTTTTGCATCAATAAATGATCTAACCCATCTATTAAAGAACAAAGGGATTATTATCAAATAAAATATTAATCTTAAATCCTCTTTTGTTTTCCTTAAAATAAAAAGATAAATACGTTATGGCAGCGGTTCTTAATGAGACAGCCAGTGAATCTATGTGTTTTACATTAACAGAACCATCCAAAATTTTTCTTAAATAATATTCTGGCGTGTTTTTATCCAAGGAATATCCGATCTGAGGTCGATTTCTCTGAGAAAATTATATATATATTGTATTAATTCGATATAAAACTTAAATGCCAACCAATAAAAAAGTTGCAAACCTCATCCTCCAATATATCATTTTTTACCAAAATCCATTTTTTTTCTGTTGGTATGGACATCATTTGATTTCTTTGAACTTCCGATAATTTTTTTAAATCCCTTTTATTCTAAATATTATAATGATATTTAATAATTATCAATAATAAAAAATCATAAAAAATAAATTTACCATCAATTCCAAAAACATTTCCTCAATTTCTTCGTCCGAAGGTTTAGGCACTTCTGGGACATTGTTTCTATTATGCGAATGTAAATGAAATCCTCTATCCCTTGAATTATCATTCCCAATATTGCTACCACTACCGCCAATATGATGATCATTTCCAAAAAATGATAATGAAAATTGTCCAGAAGAGCGTACAGATGCAGTGCCCGAAGTTGATGATGCACTAGAAATATCAGGAAATGGATAAGCTTGCGTAAATTGATGAGTATATTCTCCGGAAGAATGTTTATTAGACTCTTTATGTGATTCAGACGAAATAGGAGGTGATTGTTGTCGTGGTGGCAGAGGGGGAGGAACTTGTGACGGTGTTTGAAATGGAGGCGGATATGTTTGTTGATGTGGTGGATATGTTTGTTGTTGATATGGTCCAAAAGAATGCGAATGTTGAAGTGTTGGCGGAGGATTTGGATTAGATTGTTGTTGGTGTCCTCCTCCTCCTCCTCCACCACCACCACCACCTCCTTCGTGATAATAAGCATATCCAGGATAACCGCTATTTGATGGATTATTAGGTGGTGGAAAACTGGGAGAATTCACCAGTGGCGGTCTAATTTGATCATATGGCTGTGACGAAGTCAATTCTGGTATAGGCTTGGGAGGTTTACTTTTTTTCTTTACTCCGAATATGTGATGTGCCATTTTTTACTTTTATATCTTATATATGCCGTTATTTTTATTTCTCTGACAAATTAATTAATTCGTATCTTTCTTTAAGTTTATATTTAACGTTTATCAAAATCTATGAGAAAGCACAAAGAACAGGAATAAAGAAATACCAGTAATGCCCGATTTACTTATTTATTTATTTTTTGCTTTATAGCTGTTGTTTTAATAGATCTAAACATACATCTACCATTGATTTAAGACAGAAATCCTTTGTCAAAAAGACATAGTGAAGGGAGAGAATCGGCCAAATAACCAAACAACCGACCAGCCAAAAAAATATATTATTTTCCTATACACCACTAATAATAAATACTATTTATAAGTATAAAGCAATGTTTGATAACATCAAGTCTCTCGATGCTTTTATTTCTGCTGTCTCAATGGGTTAGTTACCCAAAATATCAATAATAAATTAGCGTCAGCCAATGATTAAAATTAAAAAAGCGACAATTGCGGAAACTTTCACGTGACACCAGCTTTTTTGTGCTACTGCCTGGTCTGTTGAATTCACAAGCTGATTTGCAAATCTTCAAAACATTAGTACTTTTAGAGGCAGATTTATTAGAACACTGATTAAATTGTTGCATATTTTTAATATTTTTATCATGAACTCATAGATGCTGCATTAAAGCACTGATTTTGTTTATCCCATCGATAATAAATTAAAGTAATTACTACAAAGATCGTTCGGAGTTCAAAACTTTCCGGATAAAAATGTATATCCATCTTGTAATATGAATGCTCGAAATCAGACTTACTGATCTTGAACTCGAAGACAGTTCGGTTTGTTAAACCTTTGATCACCATTAGATCAGGCTCATTCGATTAAACTCCATTATTTCATTAGGTAGTAAGGTAAAATAAAGCGCCACTCGGGAAAATTCATTTCTATTAAATCAAATTTGTTTTGCACCCACTCGTTAACAATCGTGGCCGGGAAATATGTTGCTAGAAGCACAACTGGATCAGACACAGCTGTTTTTAGTAAACGATTTCTTGATTGCGGCTCGATGCAAACACTTAGAATAGTGATACAAGTATGTTTTTGTGAATGGACACAATAATACAATGTCAGGAAATGATTTTATTAACAATTATGTATACTATAGCGAGATAAATTAATGAGAATATCAAAAAGTATATTTAGTGTGTTTAAATTAAAATGAATATATTACCAAAACATATATAGTGATTATTAAAAGCTAGATCAAATCTATTAATACCAAATAATATTTGACTTTATCAGATCTATCTATGAAACCGAATACTTGCACTTTCAGTTCTACAACTCCTTTAGGATATCCTAAAAACAGATGAAGGAATTAAAGAGTGTGTTAAACTAGAACAGCAGAAAATGGAAAAGAACTTCACAGAGTAAAGAATTACGAGAACGATAAGAAATATCGAGCTTTTAACCCATGACCTTTAATAGATTTACACTCACTTTTGTAAAGCAATTAAAAAATTACTATATATAGAAATATAACCGGTTAACTGTCAAAAAATTATACATGTATGATTAGCCGGTTCACTGGTTTTGGCATGAGATTTGTGAGTCAGGTCACCCAATCAAGAATGTTATATAATGATGACTCATTTTTTTTGATCACGTATTCATAAATAATATCATGTATTATATTGATTCTGTATACTCATTTTTATTATTTATTCATTCATTTCTCTTACTCATTTCTCATTTTCATTCATTCACTCATTTCTTATTCACTCACTCATTTCACTCATTTACTTATTTACTCATTTCTCATACATTTCTCATTCTCATTCTCACTCATTTCTCATTCTAATTTACTTACTTATTTCTTATTCTCATTCATTCACTCATTCTCATTCACTGATTTCTTATTCATTCATTATCTATTCATTTCTTATTTACTTATTTACTTATTTTTCATTTACTTATTCATTCATTTACTTATTTAATTTATTACTTATTTGCTATATATGAAATATAATATGATAATATGAATAAGTATAATATTATTTATGAATAACATATAACTATAATATGTAATAAAAAAACTGGAATTATTATTTTTACTTATATTTAATAAATATTTATTTAAATATATAAAATTTTAAATATATATAATGAACAAGTTTACTTAAAGTATTTAATAGTTTATCTTTATAAAATTTTTTAATAATTAAAATTTTTTTATTAATTTTTTTTTGAAAATATTTTTTTAATCTTTTTTTGTTTGTTATATAATGAATATTTATTTAAATTATATAAATTTTAAATATATATACTTGATAATCTGGCAAATAAATTTATTTAAGATTAATTTGCAAAATAATAATTAAATTTAATTATAAGAATCTTTTTAAGTTTTCTTATTATTAAAAATTTTTAATTTTAAAAATATAAATAATAAAAAATTTTAATAAGATAAATATTTAAGTAATTTTAAGTAAAGTTATTTATCATGCTCTCAAGTAAATTTTTATGTTATTTAAATAAATATTTATAAAGAAAATTAAAAATTCTAGTTTTTTTATTATATATTATATATTATATATTATAATTTGAATTCATATATTTGATCTTTTTTTAAAATTATATCTTAGAGTAAAATTTTCTTTAAATATATAAAATATGATAATATAAGTAAAAATAATGTTATTTAAAATATGAATTAGTGCAAAAAGATTTATATTTTAAT
>CAJVPS010003176.1:0-10703 GCA_910591765.1 Ambispora leptoticha
TGTCTGCTTTTGATTTAGTTTTCTGTGTGAATTCTATTTCAAATATCTTCACTTATATCTTGAATCTTCTGTGTGAATTTTTCTGATATAATACTATATCCCACTTTTTCTTTGTGAATTATCTGAATATATTATACCACGTAACTAGAAAGATTGTACTTGATTAATTTTATCTATTTCTATTTTTTTGTATAATATATAAACTTTTTTTGCTCTGGAAGTTATTTTATGCAAGTTGACATCAGTAATATTAGGAAGAAGCAATTTGATTTCATTATATACTAATATTCTTGCTGATTAGTTATCAATATTATTTGTAGTTTTAATATTACTAACTTTATTCTCATATGCTTTATAATAATAATATCAGCACAAACTTTTCTTTTGTTGAATCTTCATTATTATCCTAAATAAATCAATGATATTTTGTGATATAACACTATTAGATTCTGATAAAATCACTTTTAAAGAGAATTTAGGAATTTGAATATCAGATACTTTACTAATCTTGTGATTATTATTTTTGATACAACTAGATAGCTTGAGTCTTAAATCTTGTTCTACTTTTTAATTATAAGGAATTTTTGTAAAACAAAGTGCTTCATGCCTCTGATTAAATAATATATTAGTAGGTAATTTAGACTTAAAATTAATGATAAATTATTATCCAAAGATAACTCAGAACTATTAAAGATAGATTGTGATATTATAGATAATTCCAGATTTTGATTTTTATAGGATGATTCTGATGAAGTACTATCTAAAGATGAATTTTGATCCCAAAGTTTCTTTTCTCTAATTCTCTCTATTATCACTTTACTAACATATTCTTTATATTTCATTTCTACAAAATCAAGAAGCTCATCCATATCATTATCAATAATATTTTGTGATAAAGAGATTGTAGATGATTCAGTTTTTTGGATCTGAATTGAGTTATAATCTATTCTGATTATAGAATCAGAAGTAATAGCTTTCTTCTTATCGAGTTAACTCTCATTAAGTAGTAAAATTTCTTTTGTGAGAATATCATCAAAATTTGAAGTGTTATTAGATCTATCTGATACTGAAACATCCTTAGTTTGTAAGTCTATTTGTTTAGAGGTAACCTAGAATTTTCCATTTTAATAGAAATACTTACTATCTTTTTCTTAGAAATTGTCAATTGCTCCAGAGAATTAGTAATTATTTCCTTTAATTTTATTTTCTTGAAATCACAGCTTAATTTTGCTACTTTAATTTTAAGCTCAGAATTTTCAGCTGAGAGATAGGTAATATCTTTTTTATTTTTTTCTAGTTCCATCTTAAGATTATTATTTTTAGCTTCACGTTTAGCATTTTCTTTAATAATTTATTTTAGCTTCATATTCTCAGTCTCAAGATCAATAACCTGTTATTTTAATAAATCAAACTTGAATTACATTTTAGTAACTTTTTATATAAAGTAGATTTATTTAATTTTTAATTAGAATTTCTATTTTAATTTGAAAAACAGATCACTTTCACTAAGAAATTATTCTGGAATATTATTAATTACATATATAATATATGAAGTGAATGACAATTTGTCATGCTGATCACTTTTGCCAAGAAAAAATAATTATGATTAATATATTTACAGTATTGCATAAAATTTTTATTAACCTATGATAATTAGTGATATATTTATTGCAAAGTAATGGGCTTCATCCTACATTAAAATACTTAAATTTTCATTATATAAACATTAAATTATACCTTATTTGGTAATGGATCCTTGGCTTTCAATCCACATCAGGTATGTGACAAATCTAAAGGAAATATTATCTGTTAATTTTATATAAAGATGTATAAGATTAATTACTTACTGATAGTTTCTTATCTTTTATCACAAGCTCTTTCTGATATATCAGTTTGACTTTTTTTTGATTGGGAGAGTCTGATTCAGCTATTCAGATTCTGTATATCATTGAGATCTTGCTAAGAAATCATAAGAATAACTATCCCACATACATCTCTTTCAATACCTATCTCTAGATCTTTATATATTGATTAAAAAATTATGCAGATGATGGAAGAAGATAATGTAAATAAAGTAAATAATACTATGTCTGATTCCTTAAGTTATGATAAAATTTTTATGAAGAAAAAGATATAAGAAAAAAGCAATAACCTGCCCAGGGTGAAGTGAAATAATAATCTGAAGTTGCAGAAAGCAAAGCTCACCACCCTCAAAGTTTCTTAATACTATCAAAAAATAGAGAGAGTTTGATTCATTATATTTATCCCAGTAGTAATTACTAATAGTATTAAAGTTAATTACAATCATCAGAAAAATCCCAAAAGATCAAGGTTCAAAAGATCCCCATAATAAATTTTCTAGTTTCTCATATAACCCCTTATAATATTCTCATATGAATTGATTAATGGAAATTAAAAGTGGATAGAGATTATATAACAGAGTATTAATGTATCCTTAATGATCAATATTATATAAACTTGCTATATTTAAGCTCATGAAAAATAAGAGATTATTTTGCATATATGTGCCAAAATGCTCTATAAAATTTTCTCAGAAATCATTACTATAGTGAGAAGAATTATCTAAAGTATGGAAATAATAGTAATTTACAGCTTTGGTAGTTTTTTTCATGGCACTATCATTAAGCACTTCCAAGTATATTAAAGTTCTATTCTTAATATCCATGATGCAACCTAGATCCATAATATTATGAAAATATACTATTTTACCAAATACAAGAAGATTCTCATGTGCAGATATTATCATTCTGATCTTCTCACTTTGAGAAATTTGAGTGGTGATATTAGATACATCCTATTATTTGTTCTAAAAATCTATCAGTTAAAATTTTATCCATCTTGATCAAAGATAATGATACATATCTCTTCTTGTAATAGGTTCTTTCATTTCTAATCACTAACCAAAATTGATCCACAAACTTTTATTCTTTTCTTTACTGTCATGAGATAAGTTAACATCATGTTTCCTATTTTAATTATTTTCTCATCAACTAACTTGAAAAATTTAGTCAGAATATTTGATACTTTGATGTTACTTACTAACTTAGCTTCTTGAATTAATATTTTAATTAATAGATCTCATAAAAATTTCTTCAGTAATTTTAATATACTTTGATACTATGCGATCTGACAAATAGAGTAAAGTACTTCTCTATTTCTTCTAGATGTAACATATCTTATTACTTATACACAATCTCTGAGTTGCATGCTGAGTTTAGTGCTAATAATATATTATTAGCCTAAGGCTTACTTACATAATATAAATCTAATGACAAACTGAGCTTATCATTTACTTTTTTGCAGATTGAACTAATCATCAAGACAAAATATTAAGCTATCTAAGGTGATTATATCCTTTTGAATACACAACATACTAAGTATATTCAATATAATACTTGGATGATTGACTAATCATTTGCAATAGCAAAGACACAAAAAAGCAACTGATAAGATGATCTATACTAAGTATTAATCAAAAAATAACATGTATCTGGCTTGGATCAAAAGTAATGCATAGAGCGCAAAGTTTTTGACTCAATGGTAATATGGATATAAGTTTATTCTGCTCTTTTAATATCAGTCACACAATTTATCACAAGTAAAAATTAAGCATATTATATCAATTAATTTAAAAAAATCAATTAATCATACATGTGAATTTTTATCTAAAATCTTAGTCAAAATATACAAAGTTTCCTAAAACAAAATTATTATTGAGTTTTTATAAACAGAACAATACAAAGAACACAAAAAACTAATATTTCCCTGTAAAGTAAAATGCCTTCAAAATTGATATCCATTTTGCCTATTTTTGCTAGATTATTCTTCAGTTCACAAATTCTTGCCATAAAAAGTAATTCACCAGATGTGTCCAAATAAGAACTATCTATAAAGTTTTATCTCAAGAGGTTGGTACATTACAAATATGTGGAAGAAAATTAGGAAAAGTTATTTTATGATATAGTATAGATAATAGCATTTCTTTTAATTAACAAAAATTTTTTTTTATAATTATTAAAACATTAAATATGAGTTGAAATGTATGCAAGATTTAAAATTTCTTATCCATTTAGATTATTATTCTTAGCTAGTACTTTAAGATTTAACTGAATAAGAAAAAGATAATATAGAAGTTATAATGATAATTTGCTTTGAATTGTATAGATTCTAATACAATATTTAATTCAGATTCATCCTGAAATATATTTATACATATCTTTTTTGATCTCTTATATTGATTATACTATTGATCTTGAACTCGCTTTGATATTTAATAATCAGTATATTGCGATAACTTTTTTATCAGCTTATTAATAACTTCTTTGGATAATATAGTGGAGTTTTTATATGCTTCAAGCTATTTCAGGTATTATTCTTCAATTGCTGTGGATTTGTATTTTGTTAGATGTGATGTTTGAAGTATGGATCCAGAAGACAGACTGATTTCAGATAATGGTATTAATTGTAAGTCTTCTTTATTGATTTTTTTAACTTTTATATTAATTAATTCTGAATTGATTTCTTCAACTTTCATATTAATTAGTTCTGAAACTTACACAAAACTGCTATCTCCTATTTCTATTCTTCTTTCTGATATACAGTCAGTTTTTTTTTTCTTTGTTAGCTTTATAGATGTTAGATCTCATTTATCTCATTCTGCTTTCACTTAGAAAATAGTATGATGAATATCTTGCTCAACAATAGTAGTCATTCTTTCAATTTCTAATTCATAGCAAGTAAATATTTATTGAAAATCAATATCTATCAATTGCGTAGCTTTTGCAAATAAGAGATGTAATTCTGACTATGAGCTACTAAATCCTACTTTGAGTTTAGTAATTAATTTCCAAAGAACTTCTTGATGATTCTTAACAGACTGTGAACTTCTGCTCACTGACTGATCTCCAGCAAATTCTGAAATCAATAAGTTAAGTCAATCATACTCTGCTTGTATTACTTTGATATTCTGCTTTAGATTCTTCGAATTAGTCATCTGTCCAGTCATATTTTTCTTTATAAACTTCACTCCAAATATTTCCAGAGCCTTATCAAAAGCAAAATAATACTTCTCACATATCAAATTGATTGAAGACATCACCTAAAGAGCTTGAAGAAATTCTGGCTTGCTTTAAAGATCTGACAAAAATCATGCTACAGATGCAGCATATCTTCTTTTTCCTGTTATAAAAAATAAAGGAGTGAATGCCATCAAGCTATGTATTTGCAGATCAAAGTTTGCCATGTAAATATTAAGCTTGTGCAATTTCAAGTATCCTGCCCATCGGTAAAAGTTATACTATACTTTAAGCAGATTATTATTTATTATAAGAATATTACTAATAGAAATATTCTCTTCCTGAATATATAGATAGATCACAACTCCAACCACTACTCAAATGAGTTCAAGTACTCAAAATGTTGCTTGATAATCAACAACTTGTTCAAGTCTGTTGAGAAATTGAATATCAAGCTGTGCAGCAAGTCCAAAAAGTCTGTAATCAGAAAAGATAATAATTAGTATACTGCATATTAACTTGTTAGTATGCCATTATCCTAGAATGCAATATACTATTTGCTCTTCATTCTTATAATCTTTCATACAATGATAAATTGCTTCATCATATATCAAATATAATACGTTATTCTTCATATAATTAAAGTCTTTGAGAAATATGTTGATGGTCTGATGAATATACTCATTTTTGCTTGGAGCTTCTTCAGGCTCAAGAATCACAACATTTGGAGATACTATAAATAATGCTGAGTCAATATCTTTTTTAATAATTGCATCAAGGTATTCAACATCAAATTTCTGCCCTTTATTAATTAATTGGTCAAAGATGGTATGAATTTTTTCTTGCTATTTTTTCATAATAGAACTTCTATCAAATAGATTTGGATTTTCTAATGATTCTCCATTTATATTGGCAAGTGCTGAATATTAAAACTGAAAGACTATCCATAATGTCACATGTGCAGTACTATGAGTTGCATCAAAAATATTGCCATATTGAAAAGTATTATTTTTTATATCAATATTATTGATAATTGCAAGATTCTAAATATTTGGATGCAGATTGAGCCTTGACTGAGGTTCTGCAGCTAACATTCTTTTTTTTGAATATGCACTTCATGATCCCTAATATATGATACTACCTGAACTGCATGAAGAATTTTATGCAAAGATCCTATCATTTTTGGTCATCAACAAAGAGAAGAAAGAACATATGTAAATCATATTTTCCAATGGCAAAAAATAATGATAAGTAAAATAGAAGTGAAAAAGAGAGGTAAGACTTTGATTTTTTTTCATCTAATTGTAATGAAGATAAGTTTCTCTTCTTTCATTTTCTATTTAATACTTGATTCCTCTTTTCTTTTAGAACCAAAATCAAACTAACAAAAAAGTTTATAAGAAATGATGGTATAGTATTATAGTATTCATTCAGGAATTCTGGTTCTTTGAGTAATGATAATTTCTACTTGAGTTCTGATCATGCTTGTAATACAAAGTGGGTAAGTATTCTTCCAAAGTTCTTGCATATAGTGATTTTCAATTATGTTGCTTGTGCTTCTTCATTAATATTGATTTTTTTAATAATAAATATTATTTTAATTAAAAAAAGACTTGAAACTGTGAAAATGATAGAAGATATACCAATGATATTCTATATCTCAGGTATATCCATAGTAAGGTTATCAAGAACATTGACAAGCTCTTTTAGTAAACTAACTTTTATAATTTTATTATCTGATATAATGATCTATTCAATCCATTTACCAAACAACTTCAAAGTAAAGGTAGTATCAGTATCATGTTGCTCTTATTCTAAGCATGAAACTGACCATTTTTCTTTTTCTAGCTGAATATATAGATGACCTCCATATATTACAAAGCAGTTTGTGCAAATAAAATGAGAATGGTTATCAGTAAATGACTTAGTTGATAATCTATTATATGAAGTTATTGCTAGACAGTTGAATAATTCACAGCATGGAGCTTGAATTACATATTTATATACTTTCCATGCATATATTAAACATATTTTATCTCTTGTAAAAAAGTATCAAAGTTTCTTGTAAAATAAATAGTAGTGTGATGTAATAATGCTTTTTTCAGTTATTTATACTGCCTTTATGCATCTTCTTGACTTAGGTTTGTACAGTATTTTGATTATAGTTGAGATGACGCAAATAAATACCTAGCTTTAAAATCTCATTTCTAACTTCTTGTATAGCTTTAGAGTTAATCTTCCACATATCAGAAAGTTATCTCACATTGCGAACTTTTGCATTATTACATCTTTGGATTATGTTTTGATCATTGTCATTATTAATAATAACATAATGTGTTAGTTTAATAGCATGATCTATAAGAGAAGGAATAATCCTTTTAAATTTCTTCTCAAATATTTCTATCTCATTATCATTTTTGATGAATTCATCATCTATTTTCTCAGTATATTTGATAGTTATTTCTCATGCTCTCTTAAATGAATACCAGTCAAATGTGAGAACTTCCTTATTATACATCATCATTTATTCAATATCAATGCTGGATTCTTGGTTAAAGTTATTATAAATCTCTTTATGGTCAAGTGAAGCTTCAGGTAAGAATTCTATAATTTTTTGATTTTTGATTTATTTAATATAACAATTTGAATAAATCTAATATTATAGTACTTTGGCTTACAGTATATACTTATAGATATGTATTATAACAATAGCATTTGATTAACAATTATAATTGCAATTTCCTTTTTGAACATTTATACATATACTATTATTATTAAATAAGAATAATATATATAATTCTATTAAGAAAAGATTCTTTATTTTTATGTTTAATACTTTAACAAATACATATTAAAATTTATTATTATCAATCATCATTACTATTATTCTCATTATCATTCTTTACAATTATATCTTCAAATAAATAATTAGTTTTTTCTCTTATCAAACCCATTAATGATTAGTTTTTTATTAATATTATATTGCTTACTAATAAATCTAATGAAAAGTAAGAGGATGAGTATAGGCAAGAGCAAGAATAGGGGTCAAGCAAAAGTAAAAGACCAAGTGAATAAGTGATATGTGAGAGTGATACCTGACTCCTGATATCTATATCTTTAAATGACTTGAACTCTTAGAATTATAAGAATTCAAATAAGATGATCTATTGACTTGACAACTCAGAATTAGAGACTTGAGCAGTTCTTCATTCAATTACCTTTTCTCAAATATCTATTTTATGAATATTCAAATCATCATATTTGAGCAAAGAAACTAGTGCAATCTCTTGCAATTTTGCAAAATTATTTGATTGAAAAACAGAATATTATTCTTTATTTGAATATATATATTTTGATATCCTATTACTAATAGTCTCTTACAATTATAACCTAACCAACCTAACTAATTCAACTAATCCAACCAACCCATCCAACCCACCTAATCTGAAGCCTAATAACTACTCCCGATAACTTATAACTCATCTTTATATATAGTTCATAACTACTTCTGATGGTTTATAATTATATTAGTAGTTCATAACTACAC
The DNA here is from genome assembly GCA_910591765.1 of Ambispora leptoticha. NCBI lineage: Eukaryota > Fungi > Glomeromycota > Glomeromycetes > Archaeosporales > Ambisporaceae > Ambispora > Ambispora leptoticha. The sequence goes on from CAJVPS010003176.1 coordinate 8,584, forward strand.
TAATTGCTTCAAAAATCTTTCCAAATTGATAAGAAGGGAAGCTCTATAATATTGCTATTATTATATACTATAATATGATTAACAACCTTTACAGATAAGATTATTTTCAGCTTTATTTTTTATCCTTTTTCAAACTTATATATAAGAAAGTACTCATCTTACTGAACTATAGTATATTATCACATAAGTACAGTTTCTATTTAGGAATCTTTAAAAAAATGAATAAAGAAGGCTGCTACTGTAATTTACATATAAATAATAAGATATTGATCTCTCAAATTATATAGAAGAAAATTTACTTCACAGATCTGCATGACAAATCATATGACTGATATTAATTTTTATTTCTTATGAAGTTTATATTTTTTATTATAATGAGTACTACATAACAATTTCTTAGATGGTTTCTCTTATAACATACTGATATAGGAAAAAAGATTTAGGTATTTATTAGCATGAGCCTACAACTAAGAAATAAAGAGAAAAAGTAACATTATTTAATGAGCTATCTCATTAAGTGAGGAGCTGATGTCCTACTCAAGAAGAATAGCATATACCTTTACAAGAAAAAAGAAATATGAGAATGTAAGTAATCATTAATAATTAGTAAGTTACATATTTATAATAATTAACTAATCAAGATCATTTCTATTTTTAGGATAGTTATTGCATAATCTATTTTAATATGTATAATCTATTTCAAATGTATATGATTTATTTCAGATATATAATTTAATTTTCTAATATAAGAATGTATAACTCGTTACTTGATCATGTGTCTGATAAATAAATTATGAAAAAACTTAGGAAAATATGTAACAACAAGGATATTAATCAGAAAATGATGAATATAGTATTAGTAAGATCAATACAATATTTAATTCTAAATTACTACTACTACTTTTTTTATGTACTAATATCAGATAGGAAAAGAATGCTTGTAAAAGATTTTCAATCTCCAGTGCTATCTTTATTAAGATAAATATAAAATACAAGATATAAAAAGTACATCTAATAAAATCTAGAAGTCATATAGTGAAGTGAAAACTATAGTACTATCTTTTATTTATCTTTGTGATGTGGAGATAGATACATGATATAGCAAAAATATATTTATAATTAATATATTATGTAAAAGTAAAAGGATTTTTATAAATTTAACTATGACATTTGTATCAGATAATTATACAGGAATTTCAGCAGATTGTAAATAGTAATATTGATACACATTAGCTCTATTCCTAACAAGAATATTCAGATGTAACATATTTCTCACTACTTACATTCCAACTACTTCAAATTGATCTTTATCTGGTTTAAGAACTTTGCAAATATAATACATATTATTATTTATCTCGCATCATAACTTTATCTCATCATCCTTCTTTTTCTGCTGAGTGCAGTATAATCATAAACATTTTATGTATAAAAGCTCAAAAAAGATCTCTAAATATTTTAATACAAATATAATATTGGGTTATCTTTTCATCTGTCCTTTACTCTTTCTATCAGTGCTAGTAATACTTTGCTGTTCTGATATACTGATAAATGAAGATAATCTAAAAGGAAGATTTTTTAATACTGTCTGAATTAATAACAAAATGACTGTTGATTGATAGGTATCTTCATTTAATAATTTTACAAGTTCAAAACTAAAGATTAAATTATTCTAAATATCTTTGAGAAGAGAAAAAAGTTCTTTCATAATGTCTGATATTTTCTTCTCAGATTCTTTTCAAGTTCTATTATGGATAAGTTTTTCAGATGGTGTATTCTGATAATCATGACTAATGAAATTTGATATGAATTTCTCACACATTTCTTTGATCTTTAGTATAAGAGTAAGCTTTATTAGTTGAATGGGTTTTTATTAGAATATCAATAGAATATTATAGTTACATATATTATTAAAAAAAACTAGCATAGTGATTTCTATATATATTATTATTACTAACATATCATAAATATCTTTTTAGATTTTTCAGCAATTATTCTACAAGTTCAGAGTTATCACTAATAATTTAGTTTGCTAGAAGATCTTCTCAAGTTAATTTTTGAATAGATAGAGTTTTCACAGTCAAATATAAATGCTGATAAAGAAGTGTGGTATCTTTTCTGAA
>CAJVPS010003177.1:0-10703 GCA_910591765.1 Ambispora leptoticha
TATCTATTATTAATTTATTTATTTTATTATTAATTTTATGTAACATTAATTTATTATTTAAAGATACTGTATCTGTTTTGTAATTTTAAGTATCAAAAGTATTAATTAAAAAATAAGTTTAAAATATAATCTCTTATCTGCTTTTGATTTAGTTTTCTGTGTAAATTCTATTTCAAATAATATCACTCTATATCTTGAATCTTCTGTGTGAATTTTCCTGATATAATACTATATCCCAACTTTTCTGTATGAATCATCTGGATATATTATACTATGTAACTAGAAGATTATATTACTAATATATTTCCTATTTCACTTTCTAATAAGTTATCATCAAAATGTACTATAGATCATATTATTAATTTAATATCTGACTTTAAACTATTATCTCACCTTATATATTACTTATCTTATATTGAAATAAATAAACTAAAGAAATAACTATCTGACTTACTTAACAAAGATTTTATTAATTCAAGTTTTTTACTATTTGAAGCATCTGTCTTATTTATATATAAAAAGGAAGAAACTCTTTAACTTTATATAGATTATCATATTTTAAATAAATCATAATTAAAAATTATTATTCTTTGTCTCATATTAATAAATTAATAAATTATTTAGCTAGAATATAATACTTTTCTAAATTGAATTTCTATTCTGAATATTATTAAATCAGAATTAAGAAAGAAGATATTTATAAAATTGCATTTAGAATAAGATATGATTACTATAAATTTCTTGTACTTTTCTTTAGTCTTACTAACATATTTATAACTTTTATAACTCTTATAAATAATATTTTCTATAACTATTTAAATAAATTCATTATTATTTATCTTAATGATATTCTTATATTTAGCAATACTAAAGAAGAATATCTTAATTATTTTCATATTATTCCTTCTAAACTTTGTAAATATAAACTTTATATCAAATTGAAGAAATATAAACTTATCAAATAATATAAATACTTAGATCATTTTATTTTGAGTCAAGAAAACTTAGTAGATTAATGTAAAATTATCACTATTTGTAACTGATTATAATTAATAAATATCTCTGAGCTTCAGTTATTCTTAGATCTTACTAGTTATTATAAAAAATTTGTCAAAGAATTTTCTGCAATTACTTTATTACTTACTTCATAAAGATCATGAGTATATTTAAAATAAATCTGAACAATAAGTATTTGATAATTTAAAATAATATTTAATTATTATGTTTATCTTTAATTTTGCCAGATTCTAAACTACTCTTTATAATAACTACTGATGCATCTGAGTTTATTATAGGAGCTATTCTTAGTCAAAATTATGAAAAAGAAGATTAATCTATTATCTATAAATTATATAAATTATCATCTGCTAAGCAAAACTATTCTATATATGAAAAGGAATTTCTCATTATTATATATACTATTTTTCTTTGAAAATTATATTTGAAAGGATAATACTTTCTTATTATTACTGATCATGCATCTCTTAAGTATATCAAAATACAGTATAATTTCTCTAAATATCAAGTTCACTAATTGAAAACTTTATAAGCTAATGATTTTATTATTAAATATAAACTGAAAAAGAAAATATTATTATTAATGCTTTATCTTATTCATCATAAGTGAATAATTTTACTACAATTTCTGTACAACTAATTAATAATAAAAAATTATAATAAGAATATAAAAATAATAATTCTTTTAAGAAAATTTGGATAACTTTATATAATTTTGAATTAGCTATACCAAAATAATAATTGAGAACACATCATTTTAAGTTAAAAAATAATAAAATCTATCTAAAGGATACAGATTGACTTGCTATATCCAAGAATAAAGCTTTAAGAATATAAATCTTAGAAGAATATTATGATATTTCTATTTTTGATCATCTAAGAATTGATAAAACTTATAAGTAATTATAATAATATTATTATTAGCCAAAAATATTTAAGGATATTTATAAATATATTCTCAGTTATAAAAAGTACCAAAGAAATAAAAGTAATAATCAATTATCTATAGATCTTCTACAATTCTTGAAAATATTTGAATAGTAATGGGAACAAATTACTTTGAATTTTATTATGCAATTATCTATAACTTATCAAGAACACAATGCAATTTTAATTATTATAGATTATCTTACTAAATATGCTTATTTTATTCTTATACACATTACTATTACTATACCTGAAATTATCAAATTCTTTTTTAATAATATTTTCAAATTATATGGACTATCTCATATTATAATTTTAGATTATAATATCAAATTTACTAGTTATTTCTAAAAATTACTATTTGAATAAATTAGAATTAAATTAACTATTTTAATTGCATTTCACCTGTAAATTAATAAATAAACTGAGAGAATAAATTATACTTTGGAAGAAATATTAAGAATCTATTCTACTTATAATTAAGATTACTAGGATAAACATCTTGCTACTACTGAATTTGCATATAATAATTCTATTTAAGCTTCTTCTGATTATATACTCTTTGAGTTAGATTATGATTAACAACTAATTATATTTACAACACTCATTTCAGATAATAAAGTTACTATTACTAATGAATTTGTTCAATATTAGAATAATATGATAAAAGATACTAAAGATTTATTAATAGAAGTATAGGATTACTAATCTAAATATACTAATCAATATTATTATTATTATCAAGAATTTAAAATTAGAGATCAAGTTTTACTTTTAACTTGTAATATTACTAATCTTATAAATAAATAATATTTTAGTAAAAGCTTATATCTAAATATATTAGTTCTTTTACTATTCTTGAAATAATTTTATTTATTACATATAAACTGAATTTATCTTTACATATAAAAATCCACTCTGTTTTTCATATTTCATTATTAAAATTATATAATCTTAATAATAATGAAAAATTTATTTATCTAATATCATTATAATCAATTATCATATCTGGAGCTGATGAAGAAGAATTTAAAGTTAAAGCTATGAAAAGATATGAGAAAATGTGGAAAGATGTTAAAAGATGTGGAAAGATATGAAAGAATATGAGAGAATATTAAAGAATATTAAAGAATTAGAAAGATATTTGTGATCATTATCTAAGTGTAACTGTTCTACTAAAATTAAAAATGATCTTCTACTAAACTATTCTACTATGTACATGAATATCATATTACAAGATAATAAAAATATAAATTCCAAATATTAAATAATATATAATATTTAAAAATAAAAATATGATAGTAAATATAGTAATATATGATATAGAAAATAGGGATAATTATAAAATAAATGAAAATTATAAAAATAAATAATTTTGCATAACTAAGAAAAGATTAAGAAATTAAGAAATTTTATATTACTATAGTAACAATATGCTAGCTAAATTAGTAGAACAAGAAAGAAAAGAAATTCTATTAAAAAAACTATCTATAGCTAAAATAACTTATTATATCATATGACTTTTCTTGACATAATCAGATAATTATGGTATAATAAGTCATATGTAATACAGTATGTGACGTAATAATAATCTGTAAAATAAAATATAAATCTAATATAATTTTATTATAATACTTCCTCTCTTAAGAATTAATATTCTTATTAATATTTTAATTCAAAAGATTTTATAAGTTTCATAGTATTGTGAAGATTTTCCAAAGATTTCCAGATAGAATCATGAAAAGAGTAATCTAGTCATTTAACTAAATATTAAGATTTATTTCAAATAGTTCTTTTATCCAAGATTGCTTTCACTTCATATTCTTCTTCATCAGTTTCAGATATGATGATTGATTATAATGAAATTGGATGAATAAAATCTTCATTATTATTAAAATTATATAATTTTAACAATAAAATATAAAAGACAGGATGGATTTTTATATGCAAAAGTAAATCCAATTTATATATGACAGATGAAATGACTTCAAAAATAAAGAGAAGATTAATATATTTAGGTATAAGCTTTTTATTAGGATGTTATTTATTCACAAGATCAATAATATTGCAAGTTAAAAGTAAGACTTGATCTCCTATTTTAAATTCTTGATAATAATAATATTGATTAACATATTTTGATTGATAATTCTGTGTTTCCATTAATAAATCTTTAGCATCTTTAATTATATTATTTCAATATTAAATGAATTTATCAGCAGTGACAACTTTATTATCTGTGATAAGTATTGTAAGTATAATTAAATATTAATTACAATCTAACTTAAAAGATATATATTTAAATGAGACTTGAATTGAATTATTATATGCAAATTCAGTGGCTGCAAGATATTTATCTCAATGATCTTGATTATAAGTAGAATAGATTTATAACATTTCTTCTAGAGTGTGATTCATTCTCTCAGTTTGATCATCAGTTTGTAAGTAAAATACAATTAATATAGCTAATTTAGTTTCAATTTGTTCAAATAGTAATTTCCAGAAATAACTAGTAAATTTGATATCATGATCTGAAATTATAACTTGAGGTAGTCTATATAGTTTGAAAATATTATTGAAGAATAATTTAGTGACTTCAAATGTAGTGATAGTAGTATGAATAGGAATGAAATGAATTTATTTAGTAAGATGATTGATAATAACTAAGATTGCATTATATTCTTGGTGAGTTGTAGGTAATTGCATGATAAAATCCAAAGTAATTTGTTCTCAGTATTGTTCAGATATTTTTAAGGGTTGTAAAAGTTCTGAGAATAACTGATTATTACTTTTATTTCTTTGATATTCTTCATAACTAAGGATGTATTTATGAATATTCTTGAATATTTTTAGCCAGTAATATGATCTTTGTAGATGCTCATAAGTTTTGTCAATTCCTAAATGACCAGAGATAGAAATGTCATGATATTCCTTCAAAATTTGAGTTCTCAAAATTTTATTCTTGAAAATAGCAAGACAATTAGTATTTTTTAAATAAATTTTGTTATCTCTTTAAATAAAGTATTATATTAGAGATTATTACTTTGGTATAGATACTTTAAAATTATGCAGAGTTGTCCAGATTTTCTTGAAATATTTATTATTTTCATATTCTTGTTGTAACTTTTCATCATTATCAAGTTATGTAGAAATTGTAGTAATATTATTCACTTGTGGTGGATAAGACAAAGCATCAGTTACTATATTTTTCTTTTCTGATTTATATTTAACAATAAAATCATTAGCTTATAAGATTTCTAGCTAGTGAGCTTGATATTTAGAAAGATTATACTGTATTTTAATATATTCAAGAGATGCATGATCAGCTATAACAGTAAATCATTATCCTTCTAAATATGATTTTCAGAGATGAATAGTATGTATGATAGTGAGAAGTTCCTTTTCATGTATTAAATAGTTTTGTTCAGTTAAGAATAGTTTACATGATTCATAAGTGATAGGTTGATTATCTTTTTTATGATTTTGACTAAAAATAATTCCTATAGTAAATTCAAATGTATTAGTTGTAATTATAAAAGATAGTTTAGGATCTGACAAAATTAAGATAGATATGGTAATTAAATACTATTTTAAATTATTAAATGCTTTTTATTCAAGCTTATTTCAAATATATTCTTGATCTTTATAAAGTAAGACTGTAAGTGATGAAGCAATTACAGAAAATTCTTTTATAAATTTCCTGTAGTAATTAGTGAGACCTAAGAATAATCAAAGCTCAGAGATATTAGTTGACTTGAATTAATCATGAATAGTGATAATTTTGCATTGATCAACTAATATTTCTTGATCTAAGATAAAATGATCTAGATATTTAATATATTGCTTGATGAGTTCATATTTCTTAAATTTGGTGTAAAGTTTATATTCATGAAGTTTAGAAAGAATAATGTGAAGTTGTTAAAGATGTTTTTTCTTAATATTACTGAATATAAGAATATTATCAAGATAAATAATGACAAATTTATCCAAATAGTTATGGAAAATATTATTCATAAGAGTCATAAAAGTTACAAACACATTGGTAAGATCAAAGTGAAGTACAAGAAATTCATAATAATCATATCTTATTCTGAATGCTATTTTATAAATATCTTTTTCTTTGATTCTGATTTGATGATATCCAGAGTAGAGATCCAGTTTAGAAAAATATTATATTTCAGCTAAATGATCCATTAATTCATCAACATGAGGTAAAGAGTATTAATTTTTAATTATAATTTTGTTCAAGACATAATAATTAACACAGAGATAAAGAATTTCTTTCTTTTTATGTATAAATAAGACAGATACTTCAAATGGTAAAAAACTTGGATGAATAAAACTTTTGCTAAGTAAATCAGATAGTTATTTCTTCAATTTATTTATTTTAACATAAGATAAATAATATGTAAGATGAGATAGTGATTCAGAGTCAAGTATTAAATTAATAATATGATTTATAATACGGTTTGATAATAACTCATTAGGAAGTGAAATAGAAAATATATTAGTAAATTCTTTAACTAGTTAAATAATTTCATAAGAAGTTATTATTTCTTAATGTATTTCTTTTATAGTGGCACAGTTTATAAATAATTCAATATTAGGTAGAATTTCAGTAAATTATTATCAAGATATATAAAGTGAGTTATAACTAGGTACAAGTTTATCTTTACTAATATTAATCTTGATTACTTTATTATTATAGTGAAATATCATGAAATTATTATATCAAATAATAGTAAGATTGATATGATAAAGTCATGATTTATCAAGTATAAGATCATAATATTAAATATTAAGGACTTGAGCATTGATATTAGAGATATGATATATATTCAACTTCAGTTTTTTGATTATTATGGATAAGTTAACTTTCTTTTATAATTATCAATGAGTTCTACAGTAATAGAATTCATGTTATGTGTTTATAATTGATTATTTCTAATATATAATATATGCTTTATCAATAAAATTTCATGATGCTTCACTATCAAGCAAAATCCAGGCAGACTTTCCATTAATCTACCTATTGAATTTCAAAAATTTCTTATGATTATTCTCAAGATAAGCAAATTTAATATTATTGTTATGTTATGTAATAGTTATAGTATTATTATTTTCTTCAATATTATTAATCTTGGCTTTTTCTTTAAAATGATAATCCTTGATAAAATGATCTGATTTGCCATATTTATAATAATTATGACTGTTATTACTTTACTATAATTGTTATTATTATTATTATTATTATTATTATATTGATAAGAATCTTCAGCATGATCTAGTTTCATGGATATGAAACTAGTATTATTATGTATATTATTAGAAGAGAAGCTCAGATTTCTTTTGTATTTTTAATTGTGATTGTGATTTCTATTTTTAAGAAAATGACCAATATCAAATATAGCTATATCATAACAAATTGCAAGTTTCCAGACATTATCAAAAGTTTTTGATATTTGATATATTACTTCCATCTTTATTGCAGATTTAAGATCATTAATAAAATATATGACTTGATCTAGTTCTCCTATTTCTTCAATTTATCCTATAATATTTCTGAATTTAGTATTATACTCCTGTATAGTACTAATTTGACAAAGTTAACAAAGTTAATAATAAAGATATTATTGATAGTTGAGTGGTTGAAATGCTTTATAGACTTCTGTAAGAAATAATTTCTAGTTTTCAAAAGCAAGATTTTCTCCAGTAGCACATACTTTATTCAAGTATCAATAAAGAATGATATCTTCAAGATCAGTTCTAGTATATAGGATACATATTTATTTATCTATAATTTCTTGTACATGTAGTACTTCAGTTACTTATAGAATCCAGATATTAATATTCTTATATAGTTCTTTTTTATATATTAGAATCTTGAGAGGTATTCTTGGTACAGGAGAATTATATTTTAATTAATCATCACTATCAGTATCATGATTATTACTAAGAGTAGTAGTGAGTTATTGCTATTGTTAGATAAGATTAGTGAGACCAGTGAGAAGTTATTAAAATTATTCACTTAAGAAATCAGAACCAGATATTATGTATGTATATATATATATATACAAGTATGTGTATATTAAGTATAGATGAGAAAGTGTATAGGAAGAAGAAATTATTATTAAGTATATATGTATGTATGTATATAAGTAATATTAATCTTTTCTGCTACTATCAAAGTTATAATCTTCTAGTTATGTAGTATAATATATCCAGATGATTCATATAGAAAAGTCAGGATATAATATTATATCAAAAAAATTCACACAGAAGATTCAAGATATAGTATGATATTATTTAAAATAGAATTCACATAGAAAACTAAATCAAAAGTAGACAAGAGATTATGTTTTAAACTTATTCTTTATTCAATACTTTTGATATTTAAAATTACAGAACAGATATAATATCTTTAAATAATAAATTAATATTATATAAAATTAATAATAAAATAAATAAATTAATAATAGATAATATTTATATAATAGTACCTCTGGAAGATACTTATTAAAATATAAATAAAGAAATAAATAATTATAAATAAAATATATAAATTTAGTAATATACTAGCTAAATTAGTAGAACAAGAAAGAAAAGAAATTCTACTAAGAAAACTATCTATGATTAAAATAACTTATTATACTATATGACTTTTCTTGATATAATCAGATGATTGTGGTACAGTAAGTCACATATAATATAGTATATGGTATAGTAATAATCTGCAAAATAAAATATAAATCTAATATAATTTTGTTACAAGTAAATTCTTTAATTAGTTGGGTAGCTTTATAAGAAGTTAATACTTCTTGATATATTTCTTTGATTATAATACAGATGACAAATAATTTAATATTAGGTAGAATTTTAGTAAATTATTGTTGAGAGATATAAAGTAAGTTGCAACTAGATACAAGTTTATCTTTACTAATATTAATCTTGATTACTTTGTTACTATAATTAAATATTATAAAATTACTATATCAGTTAATAGTGGAATTGGCATGATAAAGTTATAGTTTATCAAGTATAAAATTATAATATTAAATATCAAAAACTTATATACTAATATCAGATACATGATAAGTATCTAATTTTAATTTCTTGATTATTACAGATGAGTTAACTTTCTTTTTACAACTATTAGTAAGTTTTATAGTGATTAGATTCATGTTATATATTTATAATTGATTATTCTGAATATATATTTCATTAATAAAATTATGAGATATTCTATTATCAAGCAAAATCCAAGCAAACTTTCCATTCATATAATCATTAAATTTCAGAAGTTTCTCATAATTATCCTCAAGATAAGTAAATTCAATATTATTATTTTATATGATAGTTATATTATTATTATTATCTTCAATATTATTAATTTTAGCTTTTTCTTTTGAATGATAATTCTTGGTAAAATAATCTGATTTATCATAGTTATAATAATTATAATTATTATTATTTTTATCATAATTATTATTATTATTACTATTATTATTATTATTACTATTATTATTATATTGATAAGAATCTTCAGCATAATCTAGTTCCATAGATATGGGACTAATGTTATTATATATATTATTAGGAGAGATATTCTAATTTCTTTTATATTTTTAATTATGATTATGATTATCATTTTTAAAAAAATGACTAATACTAAATATAACTATATTATAATGAATTACAAGTTTTTAGATATTATCAAAAGTTTTTAGTACTTGATATACTACTTTTATTTTAGTTACAAATTTGAAATTATCAATAAAATATATAACTTAATTTAATTCTCTTATTTTTTTAATTTATTCTACAATATTCCTAAATTTAGTATTATATTCTTGTACAGTGCTAGTTTAATAAAGTTAATAAAGTTGATGACAAAGATATTATTGATAGTTAGGTGATTAGAATACTTTATAAACTTTAATAAGAAAAATTTCCAATTTTCAAAAGCATAATTTTCTTTAATGATATGTACTTTATTTAAATACTAATAAAAAGTGATATCTTCAAAATTAATTCTAGTATATAAGATACAAGCTTATTTATCTGTGATTCCTTATATATATAATACTCCAGTTATTTATAATATTTAGATATTAATATTCTTATGAGATTCTTCTTTGTATAATGGAATCTTGAGAAATTCTTGATGTAAGAGAATTAGAATTTGATTAACCATTACTATCAGTATTATTATTACTATTGTTATTACTAAGAGCAATGATAAGTTATTATTATTATTAGATAATGTTACCGTAATAACATAAATTTCTTTAATTTCATAATTTTTCGAACTTGGAAAATGCGACCAATCAATTGATCTTTAGATAACATGTGATTTTGAATAGTATAATTGGTGTATCAGTTATGGATTCAATCACGATTCAACAATATTTTTACAATATTCTTGCAACGTTTTTGCAACATTTTAAGATCATCAATGAATAATTAATCCCGAAATCAATAACAGTTCACAAATGGTTCAATAACGGTTTAGAAATGCTTTAGAAACGGTTCATCAACAGATTTCATTTATTTTTATTCTTATCTTTTTCTTTTTAGAACATATATCTTATCTTTTCTTTTTATTTTATTGTTTGTATTGTCTTATGACTTACCATATATATCTTATCTCTTATTTTTTTACTTGTTCATTTATTGATTCTTTACCCCAAAGATTGTAATTGTAATCTAGAGTAGTAAATGAGTTTAGATAGAAACTTGTAAAACCTCAAAGATGTATAAAT
>CAJVPS010003178.1:0-10703 GCA_910591765.1 Ambispora leptoticha
TATATTATCTTATTGAGAAGATAATCATATTTTATTATAAGTAAAATATGTATAAATTATCTTATTAAGAAGATAATCATATTTTTATCAAAAGTAAATCTCACATATATCATCTTATTGAGAAGATAATCAGTTATATAATCTTTTGAAGTTATAAAAGTTAATAACTGCCATGAACACAATTACTATTATCATTTTAAAATAATTACATATGTATAATCTTAAAATAGTAACAGTCTTTTTGATATCTCCTCTGTGAAGGTAAAATCAGAATTAAAATTGATAATCACAGAAATAATTCAAACTGGATCTAATAAAATTAACTAACTATGAAATAGAAAGATAACTTCAAAGATTAATTAATCTTTTTGATCTATCTCAATTACCTAAACAACAAGAAAAGGACTTACATTAATTGATTTATAATTTATTTATTGCTAATATATCAAGAACAGAAGTTTTAACTAGTAAATATCAATTATAACTTTGATTTCAGAATCATTTAACTTGCCCTATAGCTAAAATAGCTGGTATTATCCATAATTTACATGAGGAAATTACTACATTCAATCAACAGAGAACATACTATACTCAGAGATCAAGATCCAGTACTTTAATTAATACCTCCATCAGAACTTTCACATCAGTTCCCTCATCATCCACTTCAGCTTCAACCCCTAATACATTCTTTACTAATCTTCTACATAGAAGAAGAGCTCCAGTTCGGTCAAGAAACACAACAGAAGAAGAATTCTCAGAAGAAGAAGTTCACCCTCCTATTCTTTTAGATTCATCTTCACTACAACCCCAAAGAAATCAAGAAGAAGAAAATATGGCAGATCAAGCTATACAAGCACTAGTCACTGCTCTAGATCCATTAATACAAGCTATGACAGATCAGCAAAATAGACAAGTTGAGCTGACAATAGTATCACTTCCCTTTTACAGTGATGGAACACATAAAGATCCTATAAATTAGATTGAAGAATTTACTCATACAGCAAATGCAAATAACATAACAAATCCAAGAAAAGTAGAGATAGTATCTGTCTATTTGAGAAAAATTATCTTAACTTGATATCAGCAAAGCAAACTCACAAATAATAATTGGCCTACCAGTTGGAATGATAATAATAATAATAATTCATTTTATCAAACCTTTATTGTCCAATTTAGGATAAATACTTAAGTTTTGACATGATAATAACAGTTAAGATTGAGAATGCAAGGAATAAATAAAGATGTAACTTCATATACTGAGAATATTTGTACACTACTTAGAAAAATTAATTTAATAAGTACATATCCTGCCACTTACTATATTAAGCAATTTGTAAAAGGATTAAAGCCAGAGATTATCTTTCATGTGAATAAATCTAATTCAAATACTCTAGATGCAGTGATCACAGAAGCAATTAGTACTGAATCTAGCTACAGACAAACTTATCAGAATTCTCTTAACTCCATTTTACTTATGTCACAAAATCTTGATATCCTCTTTTCTATCTCAAGTCCAGCAAATGATATGAGTAAAGTCATATCTGATCTAACTGAGCAAGTAAAGAAGCTGTCTACTCAAAATAATCAAAATTCTAGTAGTCATCCTAATCAAGACAAAACTTGTTATAATTATAATAAAAGTAATCACATAGCTCATGATTGTAGAATACCAAAAAAAAATATGAATAGCAATAATAATAATAATATCTCAAATATTAAGTATTTCAAATGTAATAAAATAGAATACTTTGCCAACAGCTATATAGAAAGAAATATGAATACTAGACAGCTAGCTCATCTTGGAACCAATACTATCATCACAGCACCAGATAATAATTTATTATTACAATAATTACAGTAACTTCTAGATGAACAGTCCATAACATCATCATCTCCTAACATCACCATCACTAATAATAGTAATACTCTGTATTTAAACTAGAGTCCATACCTGAAGAAGATCAGAGTATGAGCCAACCTCAAAAGCCTTCAATAATTGCTAATCAAAACTATAGAAGAAAATAAAAATTTAGAAAAAAAGAACAGAAAAGTAGTAGATGCAGTCTATTATGAAGAAAAAGTAGAAGACCAGCCTACCAGAATAATAATCAATAGTGGATCAGTCAGTAATATTATGTCAGTCAGATTCTTAAAGCAAATAGGAAGAAAGATTGATAGGCTATCTAATATCAGTCTTATAGGAATAAATAGAAAACCAGAATGATCACTAGGAGAAATAGAAGGATTGAGAATAAAAATTAGAGATCTTGATCAATAAATAGATACTCTAGTTATGGAAAAGGCAGAGTATGACCTATTACTTAGTAACTAATAGACAAAATAATTTAAAGCTATTCTAAACTGGAATGAAAAACTTTTGAGTTTTGAAGTTGAAGGAGAGTCTATAATTATCCCAGTCACTTGTACTCAACAAAGATTAATTATGAAATTAATCAGTCTCAAGAGAGAACTTGAGGATCCTGCTCTTGAAAATGATGATGATGAATATGAATTTGAAAAAGAGGAGTTGGTTGATCAGCCTCTATACATAGTACATAAAGAACAAAGTGAGCAGCTTGTGCTAAAAATAGAAGTTCAAGAAAATCTTATAAAAATTAATGATGAAGTCATTAAACAAGAAGAAAAAGAAAGAATTTGTCAGGAAAGATTAGAAGATTATAATGTCTGCATTCATAGTGAAAAGAAAATAATTGTGTTCAATATAGGAAAGAATAAGATATATATAGACAGTTAAAGATACTATCTCAATTGTCATTAAATGTCACTCTAACTATGATTGAATCAGACTTGGATCTAGAGCAACAACAACATCTTCACCAAGTTTTGAATTCATATAAAGATCTCTTTGATATGATCCAGCCTGATAGAACAAATATACTTCAACATGAAATATATTTGGAAGAAGAAAAGCCTATTACTCTCTGGCCATATCATCAAAAATCCCCCATGAAAAATGCCTTTCTAAAAGAAGAGATCCAAAAGATGTTGAATAATGGAATAATATCTCCTTCTGATAGTTCTTGATCAGCACCAATAGTTATAGTAAGAAAAAAGAATGGGAAATTCTGATTATGTGTGGATTATAGAAAATTGAATGAAGTTACCAAAAAAGACCAATACCCTCTTTCATGAATAGATGAACTTCTAGATTCTTTCAAGAATACTAAATACTTTATCACTATGGATCTTGCTAGTGGATTTTGGCAAGTTAAGATGTATCCAAGAGATTGAGAGAAAATAGCATTTATCACTAATGAAGAACTCTTTCACTTTAATATCATGCCCTTTGGACTCACTAATATTCCAGCCACATTTCAAAGACTAATAAATTAAATCTTTAAAGAATACATTAGGAAGTTCATAGTTATTTATCTTGATGATATTACTATATACTCAGAAACTTGGAAAGAACATGTAGTTCATGTACAAAAAGCTTTAGAAAAACTTTGACAAGCAAATCTCAAACTCCAGCCAGATAAATGTGCTTTTAAAAAAATTAGCTATCCTTCCTAGACTATATCATAGGAAAAGATAAAATTCATTCTGATCTAGTCAAGATAGAAAAAGTACAAGAATTTCCAGTATCTATCAATATTACATCATTAAGAGAATTCGTAGAACTTGCCTCTTATTATAGGAGATTTATCAAAGATTTTGTCAAGATAGCAGTTCCCTTGCATAAACTATTTAAAAAGAATAAAGAATTCAGATGGACAGAAAAGCAGCAGATAGCTTTTAAATCACTCAAGAAACATTTAATCTCACCACCAATTATCGCATATCTAGACTTTACAAAGTTATTTACTCTTTTTACTAACACTTCTGGACTAGGATTAGGTGCAGTACTAGCATAATATGATAGTGAAAAAAAGAAAGATATAATTATCTATGCCAGTAGAAAAGTAAGTAAAGAAGAAAACAAGTACATTACAACAGAACTAGAATATCTTGAAGTTATTTGGATAGTCAAGCTATTTAAACTTTACCTATTATCTGATATTCCATTCACACTTATCACTGATCACTCAGCACTCAAGTGATTAATCAATAAACCAAATCCTTCTAGAAGACTTGTATGCTGGATAATGACTTTACAAGAATACAATTTTAAAGTTAAACATAAATTCAGAAAAATCTATTCAAATATTGATCCACTTTCTAAAATATCACACATACCTACAAAAAAAAGACAAAATATGAATCTAAATAACTATACAGAATTATATAACTATCTCAATATCTGATGAATTCTCAAAAGAAAAATGAAAATGGCTGCTGGCAGAATTGAAGAAGTACTTTATACAAAATCACAAACTATATAAAAGAAATAAACAGGATATTGATTATCCATTATTAGTTATCAAATTAATAGAAATAGAATCAGTTCTTTATAATAATCATTCAGATATTACCTCTAGACACTTTGAAATTGAAACTACTTACAATTGAATAATAAGAAATTATTATTAGTCTCAGATATATAGAGATATTGATACATATATTAAAGCCTGTAATATATATCAATGAAAAGGATGACTACACAAAAATAATAAGATGACATCTATTCAAGTTAATGCACTATTTGAAAAGATTGAAATTGATTTGATAGGATCTCTCCTAGTAACCAACAACAGAAATCGTTATATTATAGTCACTATTTATTATCTAATCAAATAGGCTAAAGTAAGATCAATTACTGATACTTTTGCAAGTACAATCATTCCTTTTCTTTGTGAAGATATAGTGATGAGACATGGATTTTCAAAAGAAATACTTAGTGATAGAGAAACTATATTTGTCAATGAAATAATCAAGGAATTATTGAACAAATATCAAATCAAATACAGACTTTCTGCATCTTATCATTTTCAAACTAATAGATTAGTTGAGAGATTAAATCAAACTTTATGTACTTTATTATCAAAATATGTCCAACTTTATAAGAAAGATTGGGATCATTATCTATCTTCAGTTCTATTTGCCTACAGAATAATGAAGCAAAGTATGACTTTATTTGAACCCTTTTAATTAATATATGGTCAACAAGTAATCACACTATTAGATATTGAGTTAAAAGATTTTGATAATCTTACTTTTGAAAAAGCTCTCATCAAAAGAATATGTGAACTAATTGATAAACTGGAAACTATATGAGAACTAGCCCTTAGTAATATCCAAGAAGAATAGTTAAAATAAAAAGAGTGATATGACAAGAAATAAAAGACAATAGTTTTTCAGATAAAATAAAAAGTATTAATAAAGTGAAAGAAGACTTAATACTGATATCATGATAAGTTTGGTAAAAAATGAAAAGGACTATTCTATATTCATGAAGAATATAATAAAGAAGTATATAAACTTAGAAATGAAGATGGAAAAGTTTTGAAGAATTCATATAATAATAATCATTTGAAACTATATGTTAAGTTCAACAATCTAGAATCAATAATTATTATCAATAATAATTAAAAGATTTATAGAGTAAATCTCTTAAAGCCAGAGATCCTGTAACTAATCGCTTATTCATATGATATAGTATACGTGATGCAGTATATGGTACAGCTGCAGTATGTGGCGTAGTAATCACTGATCACTACTAAATCAGATAAATAAGTAATTTTTATTAATTAAGAATAGAATTTTCTACATTATCAAATAAAAATATAGATCATTTTAAATTTATATGTCACCATATCACAAATGGTAATGTGACTAATAAATTCAATCAAGTAATTAAGTTTTAATTGATAAATATTAAATAAGAGTTGAATAATCTATAATATACATTTTTATTATTATATCTAATGATTCATATATATTGATTATACTGATATATTTATAACTTTTTGAATGTGAGGATAGATATTTATTAAACTCACATAAACCTTAAAGAAATATTTTATAATTAAAAAAAATTGTATAGTACAGATGAAAAGAAGACATGATACAAAAATACATGACTAACTTTGATGTGATGTTATTTAAAAATCATCTAGCTCTTGAGCTTTCCTCTTATCAGTAGTAATATTCTTATCCTTGGCAGACTTTATAGTAGTTTTAGCATGGTAATAATCTTCAAGTATTTGCAAGCTAAATTTACAGATGATTTTATATCTTTGAGAATATTTTTGTTTTTAGTGAAGCTAGGATCATAGAAACGGAGTTTTTTTATCAGTGGTTCATGAAAACTCTCAACTCTTTTTAATTATTTCTTCTTTACACATTATTCTAGTTCTTGAAATAATCAGCCAATCTATCAAAAATAATATTAAATATTAAAACTAAAACTAAAGTTAAGAAATATGGATTAGCTTATCTTTTCATTAATTATTCAGAAATGCTAATTATTTGAATCATTTCTTGACTCAAGTCTCAAAATGAATGGCTCTTCATTATTTAATATTGATTATCATTTAACAATAATCATCACTTTATGTATTATTAGCATTAAGTAGACATCTAAATATCTTGTGCAGATTAAATAACTCCTAGAATAAAAAATATGTACTCTCCAGATTACATTGATCCAAGTTTAATCTCTAAATAAATAGATAACTTATCTGTTTCAAAATATGTTTTTTATCACTTGTATATTCAAATTATTTCTGCATATAACTTCAGATTTTTTGGATACTTTCATTGTATAATACATCCAAAGATTTGATCATATCTAAATATCAAATGAAATAGCAAAGTGATAAAACAGAAACAGGAATTGAAGACAAGATCATCACCATACAAAAAGAGAAAGTTGTATTAAAACTTTTAGCAAACTTGAATTATCTTAAATGAATGAACAAAATTAATTAGCTTATAAAATAAAAAATATATATAAAAATCTATATTATAATAATATAGATAAATATTAATATAAGAGATAAATATTATAATTTTTTCTAATATTTCATATTGTTGTGATATGAACTTTTAGTAGAATATTAGTTAATTTTATTATTGATCACTTCATATCATAATATAATTAGATGAATAATTCTTTATATCTTATTGAATATTAGTTTTAGAGAATATTATTTGTAGATATTTTTAGAAGATTTTGCAAATACAATGATTATGATAAAATTATTATAGCAAAATTAGCAAAACTATTATAGCAAAACTAATAATATTATCATAATAAAACCAGATATTAGCTAAAGTAATATTTAGATTATAGTAAAACTAGCATAAATATCATAACAAAAGTATTATTCATATAACTTCTAAAATATATAAAAGTGATATATCTTAACTAGTGAATTTAGATAGTTAATAAGATAGTTATTAATTAATTAATTAGTTATTTAGTTTAGTTTGAGTTTTATAAGTTTAGTTCTTAATTTGTATTTTAGTAGATTATAGTTTTAAGAGAATTTTAAGGAATCTCTCTTGTAAAATAGATCTTGATTAAGATTTATTATTTTATTTTATTAATAAACTGAACATTACATCTGTCTTGAAATTATATTTTGAAATTGAATTACATTCTAACTAGTCATAATAAGAATACTATCATTATCTACCTTTAGATAAATAATAGCATTTATACTCTTGTTAATAAATCTTTTAAAAACTTTCTCAAATAACATTATAAATATATAAATACTTTTATCATGTGCTTTTGTAATATTAAATTAAATACTTATCTCCATCTCAGAATTCACATCAAAAAAGTAACAACTTTTTGGTATCCTCTCTATGAAAAAACTATTTCATAAGGTTATTAAATTCAAGTCAAATTTAGATAAAGAATCTTCTGTGAATTAAATTAAACTTAGTAGAGAATCAAAGATAATTGAAGAAATCAATTTTGCAACATATCCAAAGTAAATCTAATCAAAGAGATTAAAATAGAAAGAGAAAGACTCTTTACTCAATTATTTACTGAGTTACATCTTGAAGACTATACTAAATCTAATCAATAGCTCATTTGAAATAAATTCTATCATTTTTATCAAGAGGTAATATATGGTAAAATCCAAATCAAGACAAGAAAAGACTTTGTAATCTTAAATAAAGAGAAAACTAATCTATCAATAGAACAGATATAAATATATCTTTATAAATTACAACAAGAAATATTTGAGTTTAAAGATAAAAGAACTAAATACCTAACAGAACATAGGCAAAGAAAATAGTAAGATATATCTGTAGAAGTACCTAATCCAAGTCAGTCAAAGTCAAATAAAGAACTATTAGATACTTTATAACAGTTTAAAAAATATAATCCAGATACTCTTGAACAAATATTAGTACAATCATCACTTAATAAATATTTAAAAATATAACTAATCACTCAAGATATATTTGTTATTCTAACTTTTATTTCTTCAATACCACTTGAAGAAGAAATAAGTAGAAACAAGAAAAATGAAATATTATCTTCATTAACTACTGATAACAGATTTGAAGCTTTGATGGATAGGATTAGAGCACTTGCTGTAGCTTTAGGAAGACTGAAGGAAGTCAATTATGTCAAATTATAGAATTTTATGATGATACTCAAGATCTAATTAGTTGGCTTCAAGACTTTGAAAATGTCTGTATCACTAATAATATTAGTAATAACAGAAAAATTCAGATAATAGGAGCTTATCTGAAAGATTTAGTTATCACATGGTATGCTAATAAAAAATTACATAATCAAGAATGATCAGAAACTTGGAATTATACTAATGATGTTAATCTAAATGTAAAAGAAGCTTTATTTATATATCAATTTGAAAAGTACTTTAAAAATTATAACTAATTATATGAATAGTAACAATAATTAAAATAAAAAAAATAGTTACCTAGTAAAAGTATAGAACAATATGCTGCAACTATCAGAAAATTGATTAGAAGAGTAAATCTAACTAATACCTATCCAGTTCATTTATATATATATCTTACTTTATAGATGAGCTTAAATCAGAAATCAAATTCTTTGTAAATTCAACTTGTCCTGCAACATTAGAAGAAGTAATTAATGTAGTAATTGCTTATAGTTTTAACTTTCAATAATATAATATTATATCTAAAGATGGCTTTTCAACTGTTACAACGTGATGACAAATAAAGTATCATCTAGTTGCAACTAGTTACAACTTATAAAATTTTGGAGTTGTAACATGTTACAATAGGTGACAAATAAGCATCATATACTTGCTACATTATCTTTAGTTATATCAAATAGTTCATCTTTCTTGTCAACATCATCTGCAAATATTGGAATCAATAAGTTAGCAGAACAAATTGAGAATATTATTTCAAAATTAGAAAAGTTAACAGCTGCTAATTAGCCTAATAATCATTCTAATAATAAAAATAATTCTATTAGATGTAGTAATTGTGGAAAATTTGATCATATCACAAATGAATACAGAAGTAGAAAAAATAATAACTATAATAATAATAATAATTTTAATAATAATAATTTTAACAATAATTTTAATAATAATAACTTTAATAATAATAACTCAAAAAATAATATTATCTATTATAACTATAGAGATACTGGTCATATTACTAGTAGATATACTAGTTCAAGAAAGAATAAAAATAGTCAGAACAATAATAATCATAATAATAATAATAATAATAATAGAAGAAATAATAATAATAATAACAAGCAGAATGCTTACCTGAATACTAAAGAGTATTTAAACTCTTAAATACACCTTTAGAAGGTGAGAGTACATTCATAACTAAAAAGTCTTCAATTAATAATAATCAGCTCAAGAAAATATTAATAGAAAATGAAAAAGAAAATTAACAAACTCAACAAATATCTGTAGATACTATGTATGTGAATGGGCTTATTAATAATCAATCTTGCAAAATAATAATTGATAATAGTACTGTAAATAATATAGTTACTTAACAATTCTTAAAGAAAATAGACTGGAAAATTCAAAAATCTAGTATAATAAATCTAATTGGTATTAATAGTCAAAAAGAAAAAGTGCTTAGAGAAGTAATTGACTTATTAGTTACTTTAGAAACTGAACCAATCAAGATCAAAGGATTAGTAACTATAAATATTGATTATGATCTTATATTAAAAAATAATTAGGTTTATACTTATAAAGTAGTTATAAGCTAGATTAAAGATTTATTACAATTTGAGAATCAGAAGAAACAAATTGAAATACCTATTACATGTTTAGAAAAGTATTATAAAACTGAAGAAGAAAATAATTTATATAATATTAATGAAGAAGTAGAACTTAAAGTCTTTGATAATAATAGCAAAGAAAAAATATCAGAATGTGCTCATAAAATAGATACTAACTTTGATCTAAGATATTTAGAATTAAAAGAACTTGTTATTTTATCACAAGAAACTATAATAATAGACTTATATATTATAATTGATGTATCAAAAAGAATATTTTATCAACTTACTTCTAGATCTTCTTTAGCACATAAAGGAATAGAAGTAAAAGCTAATATTATAGATGCTGGATATATTGAAAATATTAAAGTATTAATTCATAATAATTCTAGTCAGATATATATTATATAACCTGATGAAAAGATAGCACAAGCAATATTCTTATTATTAGTAAAGATCACAAAAATTCAATCAGTATCAACTCATGAAGAACTTAGAAATACAGAAAGAGGTTAACAAGATTTTGGTTTAACTGATAGATTTAAAGAAAGAAAATCTTTAATAGAAGAAGAAAGTGAAGATGAATATG
>CAJVPS010003179.1:0-10703 GCA_910591765.1 Ambispora leptoticha
GATAGATTGAAACCTATTTTATTTAATATAAAAAAATTATAATCATTAATTAGATTTTACAAATTTTTCATTAGAGATAACTAAAAATTTTATTTTTTGATGTATCTACATTTTTGTATCAGACTATATTTAATAATATTAACTATACAAGAAATAAATCTAGAATATGAAAATATAATAAGTTTTTAATAATATGCAAAAGTAAAATATTATAAGAAAAGAAGTAAGATAAATTTTTATTTTTTATATATTATCAAATAGAAATATTAATTTGATATTATGTATCTTATTCTTAATTAATACTTGAATATATTATAATAATTAAGCAATTTAATATTATATATCTTATTCTTAATTAATATTTAAGTATATTATAAAAATTATAAATATTATTTTAATGCTACATATCTTAATTCTGATTCTTATAAAGAAATTAACTAGAAAATTAAAGTATTACATATCAAGTTTGAATATAGTTCTTATATTAAATTTATATGAAATAAAATACATTATTAGATATATTTTTTTATCACATATAATTTAATAATAAAAAATAATCATAATTATTATTCATAATATTATATGTTATTCTTGAGATGACAATATTAATAAAAATTTATCATCATATTTTTTGTGAATTATGAGATACTCAAGTCTGATGACAGACTTGCAAACTCATCATCATTCAAATAATGATATATATATGATCTCATTATTATTAGGATATTTATAATTCACATTAAGTGATATAATTAAAATCTAATTAGATTATAATTATATCACTGAAAGTAATTTATATAAAGTTATTTTTTAATTTTTATATTTATTTATTTTTGTTTACATAATCTGACATATTCTTATATAACAATTATTACAATTAGATTGATTTTATTGTATTTTAAAGTGATTTGCTGAATTTCATCTTTTTATTTAGGTTGTGTTTGGATTTAAGATGCCAGAAGTACTATTTTTATTAATGAAGAATTTTGCAACAATTGCATCTTAATTTATCAAAGTAAAGTGTTTCCAAGCTCTAATAATATAATTTAATTTCCTTTTCATTAATATCATTTATTGTGAAAGTTCAAAAAATGATGAAAATTAATTTATAATATTAAATAAAAAATAATTAGTCAATGGTTAATCATTTTAATTTGAGGATTAAACATTATGGTTCGGCATTACCGTTACCGATCGGTAATTTTTCGAGACTATTCGAAGATATCGTTTCGAAAAATTCGATTCACTTACCGAACGGTAACGGTAATTACCGAACAATTCTGATCCTTAATCATGTAAAGTCACATATAAGCGCGGTATAGCGATAAAAATGATTTCTCTTCGCAGTAAAATAGATCACAAATAGTGTTATTTTATTGATGAATCAAAATAATAACATTAGATTGTGAATAACACGTGACAGATTGTTGCATTTTATTTATCATTTTTATCACAAATTAGTTGACGATTTAACGGTAGTCTGTTTTTTATATAAATACTCGCGAATATAAGTCGAGCTTAGCTTCAAGTTTTTTAATTCGACTTCACCTAATGAGGGATTCGTGGAGGATATCACTTCGATCACCGCCAAATCGAGTTTTTTAAATGAACGTTTCTTACGCTCCTCGTTAACTGCAAGGGAAAAATAAAATACATATTATTCGGTTTTCTCTCTTTCTGAAAAAAATCATTAGATATATAGGAAATTTATCTAATAATAACTTGAATTAGCACCCGCCATAGTCTCCTTCGACACCACTATCGCTTCAATATCCGGATCAGTAGCAGTTGGACCATAAATATCATAAATAGGTACAACTTGATATTGAATAAACGCCTCGCTTCTTAGTTTTCTCAAGAATTTTAACACTTTGGAAATTCGCGTATCAATTGGCTCTAAAAATTCTTTGTACTTTTTGTTTTGTAACATGTTTTCCGCGGTCACGCCACACACCAAACGTTTGTTGGTGATCCACACGCTCATGTGTAATAGGATTTTATGGCCGGCGTGTAAATGATCAAATGTTCCGCCAACTGCTACGTGATTAAATCGTGTTTTTTTCATGATTGATGATTGTAACGAATTGCCTGCAATTGATGTGTTATCATGACTCGTAGTAAGGCTATCACTTTGTGATCTTGATGTTAACAGTTGGATCGGTAATTCTGAGAGATTCGAGTTTTTACGATTTTCATTAAACTTTTGAAGATTATAACAATCTTCATTATTTGATAGATAGAACAATCAGTTATTTATTATAATAAGAATTTCAGGAATGCATAAATTCTCGCTCACCTTCTCGTTCACCAAATATCACTTCAAACTGTTCATCATCACTTAATTCAATCGGATATCCACACCACTCTTCGAAAACTACATCAACGTCCAATAACGGAAAGAAATTATCATGAGCTGCTTTAGTGGCACTCACATAAATCAAACTCAAAACATCATGAACCTCCTTCCAACACATGAAAGGTACATCTTTATATCTCTGAATATCGGGACTAAATACATATATAGTCAACGCTTCCGAGACACGACCAACTGCCAATGAAACAAGCTCTTGGTAATATTCATTAAATGAGGAGAATGCATCTAACGAAACGTGAAGTAAGGCACGTTTATATGGTGGAGAAGTACTTGACATTTATACGCGTGAGATTCACAAGATAATAAACTAACCATCGCACGATAAGTATGTATACAAATCTCTGAAGTCGATCAACTGCATACAAAGATTAACCTTAAAAAAATTAACTTTTCAATTTTTTTGTTGGTCAACTTTACGAATGTCAATTTCAAGTGACCCAAAATTAGAAGATAAACGAGCAAAGCTCGGCATACTTTCAAAACCCATAGTACCAAACAACAAAATCGATGAGCTCTATGATGACGAGGAACAAGAAGACGCGGTATATGAGACGGGAATAGATAGAATAAAGAGAAACATGAGAGAACAACCTTTAGTCCCTGCCGGTTCATTATCAGCCTATTTTTGACCGTCTCAGTTTTCGTTTTGTGACATTTTCTCAATTTGAACTAATAAGCTATGCAATTATTTTTAGGAATGTTTCTTACCACTTTTGCTCTTGTTGCGGCTACCATCGGAATGCATCGTGGAAACGCGCGCATGTTTCAGCAAATGCTTCGTTTGCGTGTAGCCGCGCAAGGCTTTACTGTGGTAGCAGTAGCAGTTGGCGGTATAGCATATCGTCAACAACTTACAAAGTCTAATGAAAATCTTGAGGCAAAAAATTCGATACCTAATTCATAGTGTGGAAATGAGATATTATGGACTATGATCATTAGATTCCGAAGAACTGAATTTTGTACATGTGTATTTTAATTTTATTTACTACATTTTTTTTCAATTTCTCGCGATGAAATCATTTCGTGGAAATATAATGTCAATTACTTGCTGTCAGACCGGCTGAAACGTATATAAAATAGAATGATTTATTTCTTGGTTTGAGCATCATGTTCTTTTTGTTTCTTGAGCATTTCTGCCTCAATCTCGATTGCCTTTTTCGGTGTTTTTCGCCTAATGCGTTCGATTTCCGCAATCTCATCCTCGACTGATTTTTCGACCGGTCGATGTGTCCGTTTGTTTGGGGTCACAGCATCATAATTTCTGAGATATTGATGCAGGATCTACGTGATGATGGTAGAAAGGATAGTCTTTGTTTACATTTTTAATAAGACTGAACAAATTGCGAAAATTTACCTTTTCGGCCTCACGAGGTGACTTGATCCCTAGATCTTTTAACGTTAAAACATTTGAATTTGTATCGACAATGTTGTCTTTTTGAAGTAATTTCACTTGGTCACGCGTGATGGTGAAAAGATTTAGTGGTAACTTTTCGAGAAAGAATCCTTGAAGTAGTCCGACGCTCCATGGCATGGATACAATTGGTCGTTTGATTCCTGCTTGGTCCAGTGTAAGTTGGATTATTTCTCTATAGGTATACACTATGTTCAAGTTTAGATATAAAATTAGCATTTATATAAACGTAATGGATAAACTCACAGATACAAATATACGAATGATACCAGTTGGACCACCAGCTTCGATGACCTTTCCTCGATATTTAGGATCCGTCGCAGCCTTAAATATTGCATCCGCCAGATCCCATACATAGATTGGTTGGAATTTTGTAGTTCCGCCACCGAATACTGGCATAAATGGAAGAAGTCTTGCAAGTTTTGCAAATCGCTGTGTGGTGCCATATATTAGTTATTTATACCGGAAAATATAGACATGAATTTTTGATAATTTATTCACATTGAAAAAATCATCCTCAGGTCCGAATACCAAACTTGGGCGAATAATCGCTGCACTAGGATACTCTTGACGAACGGAACTTTCTCCCAATCCTAATAAGAATGTAATATAATAATATTGCAACACGCAATTCAAATAATAAGACTTTAGCAACGATAATTCACTTACCTTTGGTTCTTGCATATGGAATGTCACTTTTCGGATCCGCACCAATAGCGCTCACGTGCACCAATGCTGCATCATTTTCTCGTGCTGCAATTGCGACATTGCGTGCACCTTCATGTTGAACGGCCTTAAACGTGTATTTTGGCGGTTTCTCGTGCATGATCCCCACGAGATTAATCACGGTATTGGCTCCTTTACACGCCCCCGTGACTTCTGAAGGAGATGTTATGTCCATCTTTATGGGTGGGAGAATCTGATTACCTTGATCCAATTTTTTTATCAGAAGTTCTATCATGTTTTATTTTTAATCGAACATCAGTACGATCACGCTTGCAGTATTTTACCTAAATTTTGAAGTTGATCGAGTTTTGGATTACGTGCTGCTAGTGCTATTGATGTATTTGGATCTCGTATGAACGCTTTTGCGACATATTTACCTGAGGATATGATATATACGGAATAATAATGATTCTTCAAATTTATGTTATAATTATCATCGCTATTGAACATCATCGATTCGATATTATTAAAAACCAAATCATCAAGTCTTTCTTTAAGGGACTTACCGATAAATCCAGTTCCACCAATAACCACAACTTTCATTCTACTATTATTATTATGTCGAATTTCACTATTATTACTGTTGTTACTATAATTATTTACCAATGAAAATCTATATTTTGAAAATGAATAGGTCCTGGTAGAAAAAAGGGTAATTGTACAGAGTTTTGTCGTGTTAGAAAATACATTCGTAAAATTAACATTTTAAATTTGTGATCGGCTATCATGTCGTCATCGTTACAGTGATAGTTACGCGTGGTAGTGATCGACCGACGGATTTACTAAAATTGTGTAGATATATAAATTGACGCGCTTTTTTCGCTAAACGAAACCGATAGAATTTTAATTTCTCTTATTTTCACAAAATATAAACTAAACGAAACAAACTTATTTTCCACAAAATATAAACATTAATTAATTATGGATTTCGAACTTTATGACGCAAACATTACTTTGTCTGACATTAAATGACCGGGATTAAAGTTTTGGTATTAATTTTTCACAGCAGAAATCACAAATTTCGTAGTGGCACCTTTAAAGTTTTTATTTAAAAGTGATTGATTTGATTATGTGGCACTGATGCATTGGAATTGTGGTGTGAAAATATTACAAGAGATTAGATGAGAGGAGGAATTAATCTATGGTGAGAATTAATGTGTACAGCGGGGTGGGGAGAGGTATGTGATTGTGTGATCTGAATAAATAATGAAATATATACCAAATGATGACCCTATACAAATACATGTGATTACAAGAATCTAAATGATACTCTAATGAATTACAAACGAGACATGACAATTTAGCTTAAGAGAAAGCTTGATTGATTGGTTAACAGGGGAAACGAGATGGGACATTTTCTTTGTTCATTTCTTTTTTGATATCAACGAATGAAGGATTAAGATTTTGTAATCTGAAGATAAAGTCCAAACAATGAGGTCATCATAGTCGTTAGCATACTAATTCCTGGTATAATGTGATTAGTATATCGTGATCGTTTTATAACACCTCGTGAGAACAACGAAGACGCATCACTGGTGATAGATACTGCGCTGGCACTATGAACAGTGCTCGCTTCATTCACGAAATTCGGGCCGCAGAAATCGTTAAAATATGTTCTGACGGGTGAGAAGGTTTGTGAGAGTGGAAGCGACGAGTCACCCGCGTATTCCGAATAGATGTTTAGGATTTTTTGGTTACATTCAGAGCAAGGGAGTTGTTCTTGCGGTGCCGTTAATTGTGTGCCTACAAACGAGAAAAATATCAAGAATTAGGGTTGGTGAACGCACATACATTCAGTGAAAACAGAAGAAAAATGAGATTTCGCACATACCACTTGGTAAATAAAAGATCCCAAGACCAAGTTTTTGAGCGAGCGCGTCGACATAACAATAAACATTGGAACTATTTTTCGAACATCCCGCGAGCTGATATAATTGATAGGTGTTGAAGGACACGAAGGCCTCGGTAGCGATTGGATTCTGGCTTTGTAAATCAGTTCGACAATTGCTTGAAGAGACAATTTGGCTAGCATAAGTCGACATAATTTTATTACATTCATCTGAACTATTCGGTGCATTACATATTTGATCTAGTAACGCGGGCACGGATGAAACGTTTCTTGATTGAACGGCGAAATTATTAGAATTCAGTAGCAAGAAACCGAAGCTATAACATTTTTGAAAGTTTTGATCTTTTGTAAATGTTTGAAAGAACGAGAGGCACGAGGAGGTGAGGTTATAGTTGAGTGTTGTATCGAAAGGTTGTGGAATATTATTATTGTTAGTTGATGTGGTTGATGTTGAAGCTGGTAAAGCTGTGCTAATTGTTATGAATGCAAGGAAGAACAGTAATCGTAATAAGGAGGAAGAATGGGAAGAGGAGACGGAAAGGGTTCCTTGCCGATTTGGTGTTGATCGAGACATTTGTGAGAAGTGGGAATGCGTTGACGTTTGAAGGAATGACAACAGATTAATGTTATGAAAAAGGAGGAGGAGGAGGAGGAGAAAGTTTTAGAGAAAGAATGAACGCAGTTTTTACAGCCGAAAGATTGACTGAGTTGGATTGTGTGAATCTTCGAAAAACTAGAGCGAAAACAAGCCCGCTTTAATTTTTTTTATTTCACAAAAACAATGAATGATACTACTACTAATGACAGAAAAAAGATCTCGAAGAAAGTTTCATTCCCATGTGTATGTATGTATGTATATATATTAACTACTCTTTGCGGGGCATGTGTTATGGTAGATAGAGTGCATAGAATACTATTAGTTCTCTTTATATCAATCGTCGCTCGTTCACTCTCTTGTTCGTTCCAAAATTTTGTTTGTGACGATAACGGTCAGCTATATAAATATTTCGGTGTCCAGTAAACGTGTTCACAAGTGTCACCGTAATAGCATATTGTCGACAACATATTATTTAAAAATTATTAATATCAATATAATTATGATTACACATTACACGGGAGGTAAAGAAAAAAAGGAAATATCTAATTCAGAGTGAATAATGGTTGGTGTTTAGTTTATGGTACAGCATAAAAGGAACCGATAAACATTGACTCTAAAAATATCCGTGCGTACCACATAGTCAACCTGAAACCTGGAATTTTAAATTTTTCGAAATCTCTCCGGCTTAACGGGATTTTTAAAAAATGAAGGGTTATGCTTTGCCTGTTATTTCGCTGATTTCCTAAACGGTTTAACATTTTTCTTTATGTCTGTTGCGATAATTAACTTTCAATTATTCGATTTTATTGCATCGCGAAGATCTGTCTGACGCGCGTTTATCGGATAAACCAAAAAAAAATGATTGCTCATCCTAAACTAAAGATTCCGAATAAAGTTTATGGTCAGAATTATTTTACGCAAATCTTACGTGTTGCTCTATTAGCAAAAGTTTCATTAGAACATAATGAAACAGTTCTTGCAACCTACGAGTTTCTTGCAACGTTATTTTCCTTGATACATGCAATTTATGGCTGTTATGCTCGTAATATTTTATTACAGTCTTTTTCCTCCGCCTCAGTTAATTCCTCGGGGGAGAGAGAGCTAACTCATTATTTTCATTACTTAGAAAATGATTCATGATGAATTTACGTTCATCAACCATTAAAAACATGTAATTTCCGTATATAAATTAGCAGCATTGTCTTTTGATGTTTCGTAAAATGGTTCCATTATATAAATGTTCTTCAGAAAAATTATTTTAATATCGCTAATAAAGAATTTCTAACAGTTTATGCTATAAACATCCAATAATTATGAGTTGCTCTATTTTAAAGATTTAATCAAGAAATGTAGTAAAATGTTCAACCACCAATTTGAATAAATTTCTTCAAAGTTAAGAAAACTCAAACCATTTCACATGCCCATTTCTCCGGCCGTTAAAGTGAGTTCAGCAACATCGTTTTTGTTTTGTTTCTTATACATGTATTCATAACATCGTCAAAGTCGTTTTTAAATGTCATTCGAATACTTTTTTTTTATCCAGTCCACGTCATTGATTGTTGATAATATTACAAGATTAGAATCTATACCGTATATTATCTCGTAGATTTTGTAAAAATCGTATTTCATCAAAAAAGTTGTTTGTAATAAATGCAAGCAAATAATTTTGTTACGTTTAACATTTCGCTAGACAAATTAGGATTGTTTTCATTTTCTGAGATAAAAAAGGGTGACACTAAGTTTCCAATAAAGTTAATTATTGTGTGTTTATTCATGGGCGTTCTTTATCTCCAATACTACGGTTTACTTCAAATAAATTAGAATTACTGTGACTCGTAATATTTGTTAAACTAGTATTGTTTATTTTTTATTTTTATGGATGGAATAAATAGAGACGAAGAGATTGAAACCACACCAATATGTGTTTGACTAATGTCCTTTTGGACGTTCTTTAATGAAGAAAGCAATTTCATTAATTTAATTTATATTAAAACTAGGTCCGAGCGATGAATTTTTTTAATTGGTGTATTTATTTATAACCAGTCACGTGGCGTGACAACCGGAAATACCACACGACAATCAATTTTTCCATATCGCAGAATAATATATAGTTCTTCCGGGACAACTACTCATAACGATCTGCATTTTATTACAATAGTCTATAATTCTCTATCAATTGAAATTTCTAATGTTTGTAAATGACCAGTCCCCTGGGTGCTCTCCGAGAGGTTTGTCTGTATATTAAACATGGCGATATTAATAAGTAAATGGCGACAATTTTGTAAACGAACGTAACAAATGAAATGATGCAAACCAAAGTTTAAGTTCGAGAGATGACCATTGCGGTCATTGTATGTTTATCATTAAACTAATAGAATAATTTCAATAGCGACCAAAAGTGTTTCTTATTGTTTCTAATAAACCTTATATTTGTTCGTGTTTAAAGTTTACATCTATAAAAACCAATAATACGTATCACTTTTACTATAAAAACCAACATAATATGTATCACTTTTTCTTTTTTCTTTATTACATGCGATTTGATAATACATATATATTTACTTTAGTACATGTAATAGTATTAGAATTAAAACATCACATGATATTAATCTGTGTTCTGATTGGTCAAATATACGAATCTATTATAAAAATTTTGACTTTAGCAGTTTTGTTCCTTACTATATAATTATTAGAAACTTTCACTTTTTTGATTTTCTGTATTCCAACTTTGAAATATAATTCCAATTTGAGGGTTAAAAAATATTGA
This sequence comes from Ambispora leptoticha, assembly GCA_910591765.1. Lineage (NCBI taxonomy): Eukaryota > Fungi > Glomeromycota > Glomeromycetes > Archaeosporales > Ambisporaceae > Ambispora > Ambispora leptoticha. The sequence goes on from CAJVPS010003179.1 coordinate 9,726, forward strand.
GAAATTTTACTATATAATTATTAGAAATTTTCACTTTTTTAATTTTCTGTATGCCAGCTTTAGAATATAATTCCAGTTTGAGAATTGAAAAATGATCTTGAATTCTGAAAGTCTCAGTCTTCTTTCCATTTTGAGTTTCTGTCAAGCAAAAGTTAACTTTTTATTTAATAAATATATTAAATATTTATTAATATCTGAGTTTATATTATGAATTATAGATTAAGTAAAAGAAAAGTAAGTAAATTTTAATATTAAAATTTCGATCTAGATAATAAGAAACAAAACATGTGAATTTTCTTTTCAAAATACTATTTATTTTTTATCTCATAATTTGATTAGTATATCTTTAAAAATTATATGAAAACTGATATATTTTTTTTATTAAAATATTTTTTATTTTATGATTTCTATTATAATGCTAAATATCTTGAATTTATTTTTGCTAATATCAATTATTTTTAAGCTTTTGCATTTATTAAGAATAGTTTTGATAATGAAGTATTATATATTTTCAATATTAATTCTCTTTTTAAATTCTACAGATTATTATAAATTTTATTAATAATATTATCTTTTAAAAAAAGCATCAAAGAAAATAAATAATAGAAATAAAAATACAAATGAGAAAATATAATAAAAAAAATTAGTAAAGAAAGAATAAAAATGAAAAATTTAAATAAAAAGAATGTATGATAAAATTATTACATAAAAAAAAAATAATATTTAATTTTTTTTTAATATATCAAACTCTATATTAATTTATTATATTAATTATTAATAAGAAATTAATATTAATATTCTTATAAGAAACTAAACAGATTTAAATATATATAGTGATGACCAAAAGTAATGACTCAGGGGCTAAATTTACTAATAAAATATAGTGAAAATTGAAATTTTTTCTCTATATAAAAATTTATGATTTTAATAAGAAATAATTTTTATTTTTATATTAAAATAAAGTTTATCAGTTATAGT
>CAJVPS010003180.1:0-10701 GCA_910591765.1 Ambispora leptoticha
TTGTAGAGTCTAAATCTGAAAGGATAACGGACCTGAAGGTTCTCAAGAAATGAAGATGTGACCATTCTTTAAAAGGGTTTCATCGAAGTATAATTTAATCTCTTTGAACAAAGGTTGTAAACTTGACATATCCGATAAAATTAATAACTAAGCGCGGAGTGTATATTTTGCTGGATAAAAAAATTTTGCGCGTTTACAATTTTTTGTCAGATCACTCAGATGATCCTACCGATCTGCAGACTGCATACGTAATAACTCTTCTCCAATTAGCCTATCCCTGATTATAGATGTTACACACCATAATACGCACGTGAATGATCAACAACTTTTATTGAACATGCATATTGCTAAATTGAAGTCGCGTAATATGATTAAAATGTATTCTCGACGACTAAGATACCTTTCAAATATCCACTCGGCCTCGTCGATATTTGGTTCTTTTATGTTTTCGTCTAGCACGCGACAACCCAAGACTTTTATACCTTTGATTAATAATAGACGAAAAAAGTAAGTTTAAGAAACTGCTGAAAATTAGATATTGCTTTTATAGAATAATATCATCTTATCATCATCACCTAATTTTGCTGCACCTTTGATATCAAGCCTAGCAGCAGCAGCCGCTACAACTACTTTCACTTTATGGTGGTGTACCCTACAAAGCAACCCAATCTATGCGGAAGATGAAAAGTCTCGAGGAAATTCGCACGTTATTGAAACAATAGGTGAAATATCTAAACTAATGTTTGATTTTACAGTAATAATAGATTACATCTAAATGATAGTTTCTTGGTAAAGAGGACCCCGATAGTAAACTCCATTTTCCGAAACGTATAACGTTGTATGATGGGGCTTCAGCGAGATTAATAGGCTTCGGAGTACGTACATTGTCATTTCTGAAAGTAAAAGCGTACGTTGTTGGATTATATGTCAGGGAACAGGATATTAAGGTGCTTCGTAATTGGAAGGTATGTTAGAATACGGGGTTGATTTAATTTTGGTGTTCGAATTGATTGAATTAATGATTATAATGATGATTTTTTAAGGATTTTGATAAAGAAAAGTTTTTGTCAACTGGTGATGAATCAATGGCTCACGCATTATTAGATCAACCGATTGAGTTCGCAATTCGTATAGGTAATAAATATTTTTCTTTTCTTTCTATTGCAATTATTTATATCTTCATATCATGTACTAACAAAATACAACAAAAAAGTTCCAATGCGTGATACTAATGGTGCGCATCTACGTGACGGATTCACCAGATCACTAACAAACAGAATTCAGTACGTGGATGAAGAATTGACGGGTGACGATCAATCTGTACGGCAACAAATTTAGGATTACAAATTCATTAAATATTAAAAAATCTTTCGATTAATACTAACACGATTATTATAGAAAATAGTGGACGCCATAGCAGAATTTAAAAAAATCTTTCCAAAAACGGTTGTGAAAAAGGGGAATGAATTGATATTTACGAAACAGGTGGATGGCTGTCTAAGAATGGCGTATCATGTGAGTAAATTTATGCATTCTTAATTTAATTTAATTATGCTCATTTATTATTCATTTATAAATATAAAGGGTAAAGAACTGGGCACAATACATAACCACTGGCTAGCAAAAAACTTGCTGATGGGCTATTTGGCAGCAAAAAGTCCCATTTCAGAAAAGGTAGACGATAAATAAAAAAGTTAAATTGGTGATATTACATATATTTATTTTTTTTTTGATTGAATAGGCGAAATTAAGCATCGCAGAAGGTCTAGAAGAACTATTTGCCGCTGACTTTGTTTTTTGACTTTTAATTCTATATAATAAACAGGTGTGTGTCAACGCGCCAATAAATATATTTATGATTTTGACGCAGACTGTTGATCATCTAAAATAAAGTTTGTCACGTGTTGTTATTGTCTATATACGTTATATTAAAAATCCTATATAATAAAAAAGTGATTAATAATACTAAAATTACAATAATGTATAATGTATCATAGCAACTCTTTTTGAAGCATCTTGAATAAATCATCCATGAAATCCATCCGATAAAGTAAATAATGTTTCGCGCCTTCGATAACGTTAAACTTAACATTTTTCATTCGCTCACTCATATGTTTCCACGCGACCAACGGGACTTCCTCATCCATATCGCCAATAAATACACGTGTAGGATAATTTGTGTCTTCATATTTATAGCCCCAATTAACTCTCTCTAATGCAACCATCCAATCATTATGCGGTCCAGATTTGCCACTCTGGAGATTCCAGATTCCATTCTGGTATACTTGATTGTATAGATAACTTCTTCCAGGTGACACGGAAAAACCTTCACTTATCGTAATGTTTTCTTCATCATCTTCGATGACAACAGAGCCATTACTGTTACCATTCCCATTCACATTTCCGTTGGCTGCTCCCCCCAAAGAAGCCACCGTTCCCCAAATATTTCCAAATAACTGGTTCATCGAAGGAACTACAGTAAGTGTCGTGCGGATTAAAAAATTCGGAGCATATCTCGCTATTCGACTCATTGTTGTCGATGCTCCCGGAGTAGATGTTGAGACCCAAGGACTTATCAAATGAAGGGGTCCTTTGAGTCGTTCAGGATAACGAAGTGAGAACGCTAGACCAAAAACGGCACCCAAGGAAAATGTGACTAATCCAAATTTGTATATGCCAAGAAATACTGTGAGCTCATTGACCATATCGACAAATTCGAAAACATTCGGAACACCTTGTTTCGAGTAACAATCTTCGGTGTCATTGTATCTTTAGATTAAAAATTAAGTTAATGATAAGTTTTATGGACATATCGAAAGATGAGTTTTATTAACAAGATATAACAAACCCAGGTCGGTCAACACAAAGCATTCGGATGTGGTAGCGCCTAGCAAAATTTTCATATAAAAGAATGGTGAAAGCGGGACCCATATTACCTGTTTGTTTAAACACGTTAATATAATCTAAAAAATTATAAAGCTTTTACTAACTCAAGACATTTTCCAATTTACCCGTGAACCAAACCACAGGAAAACCTTTCGGATCGCCAACCTAAACTTCAAAAGAACATTAACCAAAAATCACGGATTTGCAAACATACTTAAAATTCCAAAAAAAAGAAGCATAAAATTCACATATAAAATACCTCGCAAACGCCGACTTTTCCCGAGGAAAGTGTAATGACTTGCCTCGACCGTGGATTATTCCATAATTCTTTTGCTTGTTTTAAAGTCATTGTATGAAAATCATAGCCACTGTTATAATATTCGACGTTTGTCTTTGTCGTTGTGGTTGTGCTTTTTGAATATTGGTTGGAGGTGCCTACCGCCATTTGGATTTTTTTTTTTCGTCGGTTATAAAGAGAAGGAGAGCGCGCGGAAATAATGTTTTTTACAGAATAGTCAATGGTTTTTTTTTCTATAAACTCGAATAATTCAATTTCAATGCATGAGAATGTTGTATCACTTGTTACTTATTTAGAAATGTAATATTTCACGCGTTTTCGCACGTTTTGTCGATCCCGGAAAATTCTGCTATTCTTGTTATACTTGTTTATTGGTTGCTGGGAAAAAATTCGCGTATTCTAATTATTCTATATGATGGCGAGCTATAGTATGATGTCATAACCAATTATCACATGATAATAAACCAATTTGAAAGTAAGGTGATGGTTAAAAAGGCGAGTTTATAGAAATGATCGCGTAAAATCCAATATTGACTGATGTTGATCATACTAAGTAACTTTCTTTTCAAATAAATCGAAATGAGTGAATACAATCATTCACATGGAATCGAAAGTAGCACATTTTATTAAATATTCATTGATTAGGAATCAGTAGGACAATCGATTTGATTTGACGGATGAGCATCACGAAAAGCTTGCAATTCGTTAAGTTGTGCCTCTATTCGTCGGATAATAGGGAATTCTGTCAAATCAACTTCAAACCTGTTTTGTTATTCATATGAAAAAAGTGATTAGTGATTTATTATTATTGTTGTTGTTGTTGTTATTGTTGTTTATTTTTTTTTACCTATTTGCGTTATAAACTTGAGGAACGAGACACAAATCGGCTAATGTGATTGAATCACCGAAACAGTATACACCAGCAGTTTCTTTAAATTGTTTCTCAATTGCTGTTTAAATCAATATCAAAATTAACTAGTTGACTGATTAATATTAATTCACTGATTCATTCCATTATGATCACCATGTTTACCTCTAAACCCCAACGTAATCCAATGATTACCCCAATTGCTTCCTTGCCCCGAATGCTTTAAAACGCGTAAGTTTTGCACGGGTTGAATATCGCTAACAATTGATTGTACGATGGCTCTTACCTTATTAAATCAAATTTCACAAGAATAAATATACTTAATAAATCAATTAAAATAAAGATAATCGCCAAAACTTTACTTTAGCCTTGTCAATTGGATTCTTTGGCAATAAAGCTGGTTCAGGACGCGTCTCCTCAAGATATTCGAGTATCGCGACTGATTGAGTCAATATTTGACCATCGATAATCAAAGTGGGAACCATTTTTAAGGGGTTCAAGTTTTCGTATTCCGGAATATCCTTTATTACGTGGATGATATTATTATTATTATTATTATTATTATTATTATTATTATTATTATTATTCTTATTATTATTATATGATAAAACTAAAGGCGTAGATAAATTAATTAACTTACTTGCTCTTCTTTTAAGAGATTCACTGGACGAGTTTCATACTTGATACCTTTGAGATTAAGCGCTGTACGCACGCGCCAGCTACAGGAAGAACGATAGTACGAATAGAGAATTGGTTTTTGATCTCCCTTGTTTTTCACAATAAATTAAATAAAAAATCCAAATTTATGAACAAAATACCATTATATGATTAAAAGCTTACCATTGTTTGAGAACTCCTATTAATATGTCTAATTATCGTTACATTCAAAAAATTTTTGGCGCCAATCGTGAAAGATGATCGACGTAAAAATGCCAGAAAAGAAATTTCAGATTAGAAAAATCCAAAAATAGCCGCCAGCCAGGTGAATGAATGAATGGATTTAATATGTATGATTGTGACAAACAAATTATATTATTAAGGTTACTCAAAAAATTCACAATGAATATATATATTATTTATATTCCTTCAATCAGTCCACCAGTTTCAATTTTTACTGTGCCGAATTTCTGAAATTCATATCGAAGAAAGATAAAGAAATAACATAATAATGTATCCTGGACAACAATATAAACAACAATTTCAGAATCAGGGTTACCCTGGTTCGCAACAACAACAACAACCATTACCACCAGTTTCATATGGTGGTTTTGCACCACCACCTTCACAACCGTCACCCGGGGGCTTTATCGTTCCAGGTGGACCACCACCTCCATACAGTGCGCCTCCACAGCAGCAATACGGTGCTCCCACACAACAACAATATATTGCTCCCCTACAACAGCAATATGCTGCTCCACCGCAGCAGCAGTACAATGCTTATCCACCACAACAATACAGTGCTTATCCGCAACAACAACAACAACAACATCCTCCTCCTTCATCCAGAGGATATCCTGGCCAACAGAGTCAAACTTACGTTCCGCAACCATATCCACAACCTCCAAATTCAATCCATAATGCTGGACCACACCCTGTGCCTTATGGACAACCACCTAGTCAGTACCCCCTTCCGGAGGGTATTATTTTATACCATAACCCCTATGCACAGCAACCAGCTCCAGACTTTCAATTATCGAATTGCACTGGTCGAAAACGTGCATTACTGATCGGAATCAATTATTTTGGTACCAATGCTGAATTGAGAGGTAAAATTAAGCGTCGCATTTTAGGAAAATCAGGATCAAAGGATTAAAATAACGATGATGTCTTTTTAATAGGTTGTATAAATGATGTCAAGAATATAAAAAACTTCATCACCCAACATTATAATTTCCGAGAGGAGGATATGGTAATATTGACCGATGATCAAAAGGACCCAAAAATGAGACCGACACGAGCAAATATAATCAAGGCAATGCATTGGCTGGTACATGGTGCTCAACCAAATGATTCGTAAATATTTCTTACCTCATTAGTTAAATGATCATTGACGATAAGAAACAGGCAAAAAGACTTACCGTTATTCAATTTCTTTAGCTTCTTCCTTCATTATAGTGGACATGGTGGGCGTGCAAAAGATCTTAATGGTGATGAAGATGATGGTTACGATGAAACAATCTGTCCATTAGATTTTCAAGCTGCCGGTCAAATTATTGATGATGTAGGAAATTTAAAAATATTTGGAATTGTATTGTTTTTGTATTAAAATTTGAAATTATATCTTTTTTTTAACGTATATAGGAAATGCATGATATTTTAGTCAAGCCTTTACCAGCAGGTGAATTATCCTTGGCATTTGCAAATTTTCTTATTATTGTCACTTAAATGTTTTCTTAAATTTACCAATTAGGTGTTCGACTTACAGCAGTCTTTGATTCTTGCCATTCTGGCACGGCATTAGATTTACCATACATATACTCGACAAAAGGTACCATCAAAGAAACTAACTTATTTTCAGAAGGAGGAAACACTCTTTTAAACGCTGGAATGTCTTATCTGCGTCGCGATTACAAGAGTATCGCCGATAGTTTTATGTCTTTTGGTAGGAAAGCATTGAAGGGAAATAAGATTAACCAAAAAAATAAGGAAACGAAATCTAGTCTGGCAGATGTGATTATGTTTAGCGGGTAAGTTTTAGATTTTTTATTGTTTGTGCCATTAATATTATGTATGTAAAAACTTATTATTGCCTTTGGCTGTTAGGTGTAAAGACATTCAAACATCAGCTGATGCCAATGAGGGAGGCGAAAATACCGGTGCAATGTCATACGCACTCATCACTTCGTAAGTGTCATCTTATTTTTATTTATGTGTGTGTAATGTATTGTATGTTAATAGATTTTGAATTGTGTTTTTTAATAGACTTAAAAAGAATCGAAATGTTTCCTATCAACAACTATTAAATTCGATACGAGAAATTCTCGCATCAAAATATTCACAAAAACCTCAACTGAGCGCGTAAGTAACCTCCTTATAAGTAAAGGAGCTTTCCTTACCAATTTCCTAGATAAAATTCATAATTTAACGGTATTTATTGTTATTTTCTTATTACTTAGATCTCATCCGATGGACATGAACCTTATGTTCATGATGTGAGTGTGAATTTGAGACGCGACGGGTGGGCATTCTGTAAACTTCATATAGACATTTTCATCAAGAATAATAATAATTTTTGTTTTTACATATTTCTGTACTATTATTACTGTTCATTCATTTCGTTTCTGTATAAAGTCATAATATTATAATTATAAATTTAAAGAAATTTAAATAACATTATTAAATTAATCAGTGTTGTATAATATGAACATGTAGAGAGATTTTATTAACTTGGCGATCAAAGTTAATTCAAGTTGATTAATAATTAATATTAAATCATAATATATAATATTTTACTAATTTATTTAATATAATACTTAATATTTTATAATTAATTAATTATATAATTAAATAACAAATTAAATAATATATTATATAAATATGAATTAATATAATATAATTTATTAAATAAAAAATTTTATAATCATTAAATAAAATAGATTAGTTTTAATAAATAAGAAATAAATAAAATATAAGAAGTTAACTAATATTTTAAATATAATTATTCTTTATTTTATTTATTTTATATTTAATCTTGATTTATTTAACTAATAAAAATTATTTTATATATTTATTATTCTTTATATTTCTTAATATTAATTATTTATTCAAGTAGTAAAAGTATTATAATCTATTTATTATATAATTTTATAAATTTTAATTAAAAATTATAAAAAATAAATTTTTTTTATTATTTTATTAATAAATTTATGAATTTATTAATCTTTTATTATTATTTATCTTTATAAAATTCTTTTAATATTATTTTTTTCAAATTATTTAATATTTAATTTTTTTAAATATATATAATTATTATTATTATTTTTTATAATATATTTTTTTAATTAAATATTTTATTTAATTTATTTTCTATTTATTTAATTAAGAATAGTAATAATATTTATATTTTAAGAATATAAATTTTAATAATTAAAATTTTATTAAATTTATTAATTTAATAATAAATATTATAACTTTTAATTAATTATTATAATTATATTAATTCTTTTATTAAATAATAATTAGTTATAATTTAAAATTTATTAATTATAATTATATAATACTTATTTATTATCTTATTAAGAATATTATTATTAATTAATATTAAATATATAATTATTAAAAGAACTTTTATAAATTTTATTATTAAAAAATTAATAATAAACTTATAAAATATTTTAAATATATTATTATTTTATCTTTTAATAATAAAATTAGAAAAATTCAAAATCTTTTAAAAAAATAAAAATAAATATTATTTTATTTTAATATAATATTATAATAAGATTAAGATTTTTTGAATTATAATTATAATAATTATATGATTAGTTATAATTTAATTTTTTTATAATAAAAATACTATATTTATTTATTATATCTCTAATAATTTATTTATTTATTTATTATATCTCTAATAATTTATTTATTTATTATATTTTTAATAATTTATTTATTTATTATAATTTATTAACTTTTATTAATAGAATAAAGTTTTTTAATTATATATTATTATTTATAATATACTTTAATATAATAAAAATTCTTTAAATATAAGATTTTTATATTAAGTAATATTAAATTATAAAAATAATTCTTGAAAGTAAATAAAATTTAAAATAAATTTACTATAATAATTCTTTATTACTATATTTTTTTATTATTATTATTATATCTTAATATTTTATGATAGATTATATAAAATATATAATATAAAATAAAATTAAAAATAAATTAAATCTTAAAATTAAATTATTTAAGAAAATATTCAAGATAAAATTTTTTTTAAATTTGCTTTTTATTTATAAAATAAAAATATTTTTTAAATATAAAATTATATATATAAAAATTATTTAAATAAAAAATTAAATTACTAAATATTTCTAAAATATAATTTTATATCTTAAAAAATAAATAATATAAATTTATAAATTAAAAAATAAATATAATTTAATATATTATTATTATTCTTAATAAAATAGATAAATAATAAATTAAAGATAATATTAATTAAAAATATAATAAAAATAATAATAATAATTATATTTACTTAAAAAATTAAATTAAATAATATTTATAAGTAAAAATATTTTTAAGAAAATAATAAAAAAATAATAATATAATCTATAAATTTATTAATAAAATAATAAAATATAATATTAATCTTTAATTTTTAATTATTTTTAATTAATATTAATAAAATATAGTTTAAGTTTTTTAGTTATTAATTAATTATAATTAAAAAAATCTCTTTATAATTATATTTTTCTCTAGTTACTTAATTTTACTTTTTCAAGTATGTAATTATATAAAAATTTAACTATATATAATAAGTTTATAATAAATAAAATTATAATATTTTTATTAGTAAAATAAGTAATTATAATTATAAAATATAAATAATAATAATATAAAAGATAACTTTTATTAGTTAGATAAATTAAAATTAATATAAAATAAATTAAAAATAATAAAAAAATAAAAATATATTAAAAATATTAATTAATTTCTTAAAGATTATTTTATTTTTTAAATATTATTTTTTAGTAATCTTTAATTATTTAACTAACTATTAATTATAAAACTTTCTTTTATAATAAATTATATTATATTAATTTTTATTTATATAATTTATTATTTAATTTATATTTAATTAGTAAAATATTAAGTATTATATTAGATAAATTAGTAAAATATTAAGTATAATAAATAATTTAATTAATATAATATTATATAAATTAATATCTTATTATATATAATTTAGAATATTAATAGAAAATTAAGAAATAAAATATATATTAAAAAAATTAAAATATAATAAAATTAATAATTAAATAATTAATATTATATTTAATAAGATAAATTAAGATAATAAAAATTATAAATAATTAATTATAAAATAATTATATTAATTAATAATTAATAAAAAATAATAAAAAATAATAAAGAAAATTAAGAAAAAATAAAAAATTATTAAAAAATAAAAAAAATAAGATAAAATAATATAAATAAAATTATAAAATAAAAATAAAGAATAAATTAATAATAATATAAATATAAATAAAAAAATAAATATATAAATATATAAATTAAAAGATAAATATATTTAAAAAAAATTAAAATAAAGATAAAAAAATATAAATTTAAATTAATTTATAAATTATAATTAAATAATTATTTTTAATAATTATATTTTTAAAAATATATATATAATTTTAATATTATTTTTATTAAATTAAAAAATATTTATAATATATATATATAAGAGAAAAAAAATTTTAAACTAAGAATCAACATCTAAAAATATAAATTTTTATATAAAAATAACATATTTTTTTATAAAATTATTTAATAATAATAATTTAAATAAAAATTTAAAGTTAAAAATAAAAATAAGATAAAAATAAAAAATTTATAAAAAAATATATCTTATTAATAATTAAAATAATAATAATAATAATAATAATAATAATAATAATAATAATAATAATAATAA
>CAJVPS010003181.1:0-10701 GCA_910591765.1 Ambispora leptoticha
CTTAATTAAATAAGACAGAATTAAAATTTTATTTTGAAAAAATAATTTATCTGAGGTACAAATCTTTTTGCACCAACTCATATTAATATATATGCGCGCATTTGCCCATCTCATTGATCTGTGGGAATTTTGAGATGAATCGAATAATATCAAAAATTATGCGAATTAAATTGCTGGTCCCAAGATATTTTGCAGATTTGCTAAGTATTGTTTTTTCACAAAAATGGTAATATCTCAGGAACCAGTCATCAGTTTCGATTCGCAACGATATGATGAATCGAATGATATCGAAACTGATCATTGACTCTGAGATATTACTATTTTTGTGAAAAACGATTCTTTGAAATGTAAAGATTTTTTCAGTAAAAACTTTGACACGAGGAAATAGCAGTTTAATTCGAATGATTTAGTTTTATTCGATTCGTAATGATGAGATAAATTGAATGAAATTAAATTTATTCGAATTGGATTACTGATTCCGAGATATTCATAAAAATTCTTTACAAATCTGCAAAGAATTTATCTGTAATAACTTTGGCATGGAATAGCTCGGAACCAGCAATCCATTTCGAATGATTTTAATATCATTCAATTTGCCGTTATGGACGTATCGAATGGTATTAAAATCATTCGAAATGATAGCTGGCTCTCGAGCTATTCGAAAACATTCCGTCAAAGTTTCGATTTAGATTTTCGATTTTTTGTAATGCATGTACGTGTATATAATATGGATATCCTAATTTTCCAGAACACCTGATTTTCACGTGATATCATCAAATAGATTCGAGTAAAAAATTTTTGTATGCAGATTTTGCTTCGTGGTGGAGTTAACTCAGTCATCTGAAATTTTCATTTTGAAATGAATATAGCAGTTGTATTGATATTAATTTTAAAATAAAGATCTGATTTTTGCCTTTATTTTTAAGGTCTCTTTAATTTCATCAGTTTTATAATGAAAATGTAAATTATTCTGTTATCATTATTTGGTATCGTAGTTCATCGTATTCCATTGCAAATCTCTAATATCGACATCATAATTCCATTCACCAATCCCAATTTTGGGACATAACAATTTAATATTTGCAGCATTAGTCTTTTCTAATTACATGTATATGGATCAACACTCACAGCACATATCACGAAACGGGACGTCCTCATTAAATAAGCCAAAAATGATGCAAACGATACAACCAAAAAAAAGAATTTGCTAATCACGTGTATTTCATATACAGTGTCCGGACAGAAATGACCGATCACACGAAATTTCGCCGATTAAACGCTAAAAGTAGCCTATATGTAAACTAAACTTTTTACTTACACAACCTGCCATGGCGCGATAAGCACGATATCTACCTGCATACGTTTATAACTTTGGGCAACTTTGTATAAGTATTGAGTGAAAAACAAAGGCTTACGTCAAAGATAAAGATTTTCGGAAAATTACGTTAAAACTTTCGTTATAATGTAACTCAAAAAAGCTAATGGCAATGCGTCCTCGCGTTATTAAGTAAAAAAAACAATGTCTATATTTCAAAATATATAAATTTAAAGTTTGAGACGATTTGGTTTCGATTTCATTGAATGAGCAGCAAACAGTATCCAATTTTAGATACAAGGTAGTACAAAATTTCATGTTGGATAATTAATGCGTCTCATCAAGTTGCTTATATAAAAATTTTTTTAACTCGTTTGTTAGTAAACAAACACGTATTAATAAAAGTTATTAACAACAAAGAGATGTGTCGAATTGTGAAATGTGACTGGATTCTGGCGAGTATATAACAATATATAATTGCAAAACCTCAAACTTTAGCAAGTTTTATATTTCCGATTATCATTCAATGAAACGAAACCAAATCGTCTCAAATTTTTAATTTATATATTTTGAAATATAAACATTGTTTTTTTTTTACTTAATAACGCGAGGACACATTGCCATTAGCTTTTTTGAGTTACATTATAACGAAAGTTTTAACATAATTTTCCGAAAATCTTTAACTTTGACGTAAGCCTTTGTTTTTCACTCAATATTTATACAAAGTTGCCCAAAGTTATAAACGTATGCAGGTAGATATCGTGAATAAGTTTACTTATCGCGCCATGGCTGGTTGTGTAAGTAAAAAGTTTAGTTTACATATAGGCTACTTTTAGCGTTTAATCGGCGAAATTTCGTGTGATCTGTAATTTCTGTCCTGCTATTATGTAGACAAAGTTTTCATTTCGTTATATAAAGGAAATTTTATTTAGTCCAACGGAGGATTTGTTTCGCTATATATGATATACAGACTTTATATTAAAATTTGTAATATCCAGTTTCTTAAAACTGTATAGTTTGAGTTGGCCAAAAGCTTCGTTATAAAGTCAAATTCGTTATATCCAGGATGTATAACAATAAAATGTCACTATCCAAAACCGTAACTGCTTCAATGCGTCCAAAAAATTTTCACCTAATCTTTTTCCCTTCGAAAAAGTAGATAATTTTCGAGATTTTTGGGAAAATATTGCCGTGAGGGAGGTGCTATTCCCTGTGCTGATGCATTGCGCCTAGACATCTCAAAGGGATTACCGTATTTTCGCGAAATAACGTCTATTAGAGTTATTTCAAAGTCGTACCCTTTAAAAAATAGCATACATATTTTCAAAATAACACCAGTGAGCGTCCTGAAATAATGCGCACTCCCTTATATAAAATTGATAAATTGCATTTTTTTAAATATAAATTCGAATTTCGAGTTTTTGTTTTGTTGTCGCTATTCTTGAACCCATTTTCTCTTGATTTTGTAATATAAAGAAACATGACGGTTGGATGTACTTTCTGCATATGAAATTACCTCAAGTTTAAGCGTGATATTAAACTTCTTTTTGAGCTCACGTTCACTTAAATAAGCAAAAATTGGCACAAAAAAATAATAATTACATTTTATATTATGGATGTTTGTTGTACAGTACAAGAAAAAAGGAGACTTAACAAAATGTAAAGCAAAATAACATATAAAATTAAATGAAAAAATGTTCATACTTCAAAAAGAGTATATTTATATGATTTTATTTTTTAATAATTGATACATATAGATTACACAACGCACATAAATAATGGAAAACGCCAAAATTCAATAGTTCCCAAGCAATGTATATTACACTTATTCTATTCATTCATTTGTTACTTCATTAGCACACCTTATTCCTTAAGAAAATCTTTTTTATGTCAACTCATATGCCGTACCAAATCGACATTTATAAGCGCCCTTTATTGTGTAGTTTGTGTTTCAATGTGGATATAAGGTTTTAATTTGAATAATTGTTCAATTGTTCAGTAGTGGTTGTCAAGCTTGTTGGAAACATGTTTTGTTAATTTGGCAGTTTGATCAAAAATTCTGTGGACTATCTATTGTATTGCACTTTCTCTAACGATGTTAGCATGTTTTGCTAGTTTACCCAAGGAACCTTCGCGTCTAACTTTAGTAATTTTAAGTAATAATGCGTGCGCAATGACATTTGAGCATACAAGAATAATTTTCTCAATGGTATTCATAGGCAGAATTTAATATTTGTGAAAATTGGGATAAATATTTCTATTACCGTATACATGCATATCACTGGCCTAACCAAGAAATCTATTTTGAATAACTCTACGACAAGTTTTTTTTGCCAAATTTGTAGTCTATTCTTTTAAGTTATTATTAATATCATAACTTGTATTATATATAATAATGATAAGCGTCTCCGCAAAAAATAATATTTTTTCGACGCGATTATATTTCTTAAAATTCACTTTCTCGATCAAACGCAATTTGTAGCCACTGTGTCCATATTAATCGATACTACAGAAACTGTGGCTACCCACTTGTCAGAAATCGAAGCAGCTAAATTATTGATTCCATGCCATTGTTACACCGCCTTCTAAAGATATTGGATCTAGAGCGCTGTAAGAGTTTAACTGAATAATTTACGAGTAAAAAGATTTTAAAAGGTTTCCTATGGAGTCTTTTATGAAACCTTCTGTACGGAATAATTAGAAGAGTATTGAGGGAATAAATTAACGAAAATATGTTATTTCGCTTAATGCCAACAATAATTGCACAACTAAAAAGGTTGGACTTATTAACACGGCCACTAAATCAATAATCAATACATGTAGGTATAATTGGGCATTGCTTTTAATAACATGTATCTCGAATCAAACATTGCAACGGGTTGTGTAAATTTATAATTGAAAAGTGCTGAGGAACTTCGAGACCTATCGACTACTGAAGTATTCATAAATACAATAAGTTGAAACAGGATAATTTGCATTTCATTATTACAGCTCTTTAGGATATTCTAAACTGATGAAGAAATTAAAGAGTACCTTAAACAAGAAAGTTAAAATAGAAAAATCCATTTCTATATACAAACAAAAAACAAAAAATTCACCAATAGAATCTTAACATCAAAATTAATATTAATCGAATGACAGACATTTCAGACTGAATAAGTATATCAAATTTTTTAGGTTTACAGCTTTCGTTCGTATATTCAAACGAAATAATATAGAAATCGATGTTAAATCAACAAATGTCAGCTTATGTTAAATAAACTAAAAAATACGCTTTTTATGTATTACAATTTTTTTATAATTTATATGAAAATTACTTTAAATGAATTTTGTATAAATTTCTGTATAGTTTCGTTATATCAAAAAGTTTAATATAATAAATTATAAATTGAAGTTATTTGTTCACTCAAAAGTTTCGTTATATTCAAGTTTAACTGTAGAAAGTGATGCCAACAAAACAATAATTAATGAAAGCTTCCACCCATATTCTACGATTGAATAATATCGCACGTTCAAATATCTACAAAATGAAGTATCGCACGTTCAAATATCTACAAAATGAAGCAATGGCTCAGAGAATTGCGTCGAGAATTGAAAGTTGCAATAATATAAATGAATGCTAAAACTCTTGCACTTCACATTGTGAAATTATTTAAACTTTCATAATGGGTTTTAGATATAATGATAATAAATTTATTTATTGTACAAAATTCTAACTTCGAAAAAAATGACAAATTTCGAAACGTTGGTACAAGTCTTATTAGGCAAATTAAATGAAACAAAAGAATAAGATAAATAAATGAAATAGACACAATGACTAAACGAAAGAACAGACAGAATAAATTATTAAATTAAACGAAAGAGCAAAACGAACAAACGAACAAAGGAACAAACAAACAAGCGAATGACGAATTAAATAATTGCTGAAGGAGATCTATATTAATTTTTTAACTTAAATTATGTGAATTAGAAAGTTATCATATAATAAATTTTCAAAATCGACATTTAATAAATCATATTCTTGGGTAAATGGTTGTGCGAGTTTTTGTGATTCTAACGGGGTTGAAAGTATCAGTGGTGTTATTAGATTATTAGTGGTGAATTGATTTAACGGTAAAGAATTATCGTTATTGATCGAGACATTATTATGATCATTCATAAAAGATTCACTGAAAAGAGTTTCATGAATATTCGCATTGAGATTGTTATTAATAACCTCGTTTTTAAATAAAAAAGAAAGCTGATCCGATGAAAACTCGTTAATCGAATTTTCGGCTTTATTGTTAGTATTTATCATGAGAAGATGAGTATCATCAATGTTTGTTGTTGAAGTGGTGATGACTGTACGATTATATTCGGTTATTGAGGTTGTATCGTTCAAAGAGGACGACCTTAGTTGTGTCGCTTCTTGAGAAGGGAAATTATTATTCATTGAGGCAGACATGGGTGAAGAAGTAAATGCATATTTCCTTTGTCCGCGAAAAACCCATTTCTTGATGTTTAAATCTTTTATATTTCTTGGCTTATACTTATAATTAGGATATAAGCTTTTGTGATTCTCATAAGCTATCTTCTCTAATATTTTAAAGAATTGTTTGACCTCGCTCGGCAGATTTTTCCACTTCATACTACACTCATGAGCTGTCTTCTTTACCTCTTTTTTGACATGTTGATTAAATAAACGTAAATGCGCTTCATAATCTCTTCGAAAAATTATCCAGCTGTTTTGCGGTCGTGGTGGTTTTTCAAAATCACCACAGTTTTTTACAGCCGGTTTCGTTAATTCTTCAATGGAAAGCGTTAAACGATAAGGGCGTTGACTTAGAATTGACACATCATTATAGCTTAAATAGGCGTAATTAGTATCAACGACGGAGTTAGACATTCTTTAAACAATATAATTAATTTATGAAAAGAGTAAATTGAGAAAATGGTTTTATTTTGTCAATTTAAAACTTTATAGAGAGTTTAGTGTACTTTTTCCTCGCCTTCTTCACTTGCTATTTATTTATTTTATTCTTTAATCAAATTATAGATCTCTAATGACTACATTCAGCAGTTAGTGCCACTTGACTGGCCACTTTCTCCCTCAGTAACACTTTGTTGTTGCTACAGTTCAACTCAATTGACTCTTTTCGGCAAAACCACAAAAAACCAAAAAAAGTGTATTAGCGTTAGTAATATTACAATAGAAAGTCATTATCACAATCTTATAACTAGATCTGGAGCATCAGGTGGCCAAAAAATTTCAAAAATACCATTGAAAAACTGAATTTTCTATCTAGAAAAGATCTATGGAAAATTATATGCATTTGTGCCACCAAAAAAGAATGATCGGCATAATATGACGTTACTATAGGCAAAAATTCGTTGCACTATTGTCATTTCAAGAAAAATTAAATAAATTCATTAAATTCATTGATGATAAAAATGAAGAGAGAACAATGGAAGGGGTTTTTCTTATCAATAATAACTGTCAAAAATTATATGGTGCAAACGGCTTAGTCGTTGTATCTAGAGATGGACAAATGCGCGCATAGTATATCACTATGCGTACTATACGCACTATGCGCATAGTTCATATATGCACATAGTATATAAATGCATAATGATCTACATGTACATATATAGTAATCAAATACGCGAATTTATAAAACTAATGATGATATAACTTATCACTATCACTTGATGTTTCTAATATATCATCACTATTATCTGATATATTAAATTGTTCATTATCATTATCATCCTGATATTCACTTTCATTATTATCCTTTCATCACTCTCATTACTAGCATAATATTGATTGATGCTTATTTTATCATTAATGCTTTTTTTGACAATTTTTTTGATTATCTGGAGGAGTTTGTAATTTATAATTACTATAAATATAAACTAATTCAAAAATGTGCTTACTGCTTAATCAATTTCTTTTTTTGTTATGAAATATTTGCAAAAGCTAACCAGTTACACAGATGATGTTGGAATTGTTAAGATATATTATGCTAATTGTGTTAATTCAGATACTGCTTGTGAAAAATTTGCAATTCACCAAGTAATTGGATCAATATTATCAATATACTTCTATGCTAATGTATTATTGAAAAGATCTGATTTTGTATTATATAACATAAGTTGACTTTCAGACAAATTGACATTGAGTGAACTTATATTAGTAGTTTCTGAATTTTCAAAACTCATATCAAAAAATGATTATTTAACTTTAATTAAGATATTTGAATATACACACAGATATAACTTATACTAAATTACTGAATTATTGAATTGATATTTGAAATTTTTATAATATTTATATTCTGCATGCTGTTGTTAAAATCCAGTAATATGATCAATTTGATTAAAGATTTCTATATAGAACTTTAATAATAAAGATCTAGATATTTATAATTATCATTATATATATATTCAGTATAAATAAATTATTGCATTAATATTTAGAATTTTTACAGTATTTACATTCTGCATGCTGTTGTTAAAATCCAGTAATATGATCAATTTGATTAAAGATTCCTATATAGAACTTTAATAATAAAAATGCAGATATTTATAATTATTATTATATATATATATTTAATATATATACATTTATTTATTATTATTTATTGAATACAAATATCTTAATTGATAATAATTTATAAACTTAACCATATATATAATTATGTATAAATATTTATAATATCAATTAGTAATTATATATATAATGCATATATATATATATATATATATATATATATATATATATAATATATATGGACATATCTCTACTTATATCAAATAGCTAAGTCATCATTGAAATTTGTGCTAATTATTACTATATTAAAATTAAATATTCTTAGTCAAAATTCTAACACATAATTATAGTATAAATGATAAAGTTTAATTACTAAAATTTGAATCTTAATATCTTTATAACTACTGATTCAATTTTATGAAATTTGGAATATATATTTATCAAATATAGAATAATTTGCTTGAATAATTTAAAGTTTTAATATTACAAATTGATAATAATAATATTTAAAATATTTTTTTTATTTATTATTAAATTAAAGTATAATAGAATAATTAAAATAATATAAAAAGTGAATTTAAATTATTTTTTATTTAATATAAAAAAATCATAAAGATTAGTTAAAATTTGAAAGATTTTGATTAGAAATAATTATTAATTTTATATTAATATATCAAACTTTATCAGTTACTTTATATATTAAAATTGATAAAATCTTATATTACTTTATTTAAATTTAACTACTAAAATTAATAAATATATTAGATAGTTTTAAAATACTATTAAAAATATTAAAAGTAAATAAAAAGGTAATAAATTATAATTTAGCACTTTTTAAATAGAAAATAAGAAAATATATTTTAATAATAATAAATTTATAAATATTATAATCAAATATATATTTAAGAATTTTAATTAATCAATTATAAATAATTATAATTTATATCTACTAATAATATTCTTTTTATATAATTTATTTAGTACTAAAAATTCTGTTATTATTATTATTAAAATTAATATTAAAAGAAATCTAATTATAAAAATTTTTATAATAAAATAAATAAAAAAATATATTATATTATAGATTATATTAAGAATTATTAAATTATATATTTTTTTAATATTTATATAATTAAATAAAGTTTCTTTATACTTTAAAATTACTAAAAATTATTAGATATGATTAAGCTATTTATATTATAATAATTCTTAATATTTATTAATCAGATAAATTATATTCAAATTTATATTGATCTGAATTTTAAAAATTAAATATATTAAAAAATTATTAAAAATTATTATTAATAATTATATTTTAATTTTCTTTTTAAATTAGATATGACAAATAAATTGAAAATATAGATCTTAAATAAAGAAAATAATATATATAATATTTAAAAATAGAAATATAATTATAAAGAGTAAATATAATAAGAGAAATAAATATATAATTATAGAATAGTAAAGATAATTATAGAATAAATCATAAAATTATAGAAAAATGAAAGTTTATATAATTAAGAAAAGATTATGAAATTAAGAAATTTTATATTACTATGATAATACTATATTTTATTTTGATTCTATAACTAATTGATTATTTGAATTATTAAAAAATTAATTCTATACTCTGATATTATTATTAGTTAAGTAGTATATATTTTCATAAAAATATGATAATTATTAAGATCTTATACTTTTTTAAAAATAATTTTATATATAGATAGAAAAAAATTAGATGATTATTTATATATATTATATTATTTCTTATTTTGAAAATTTTTACATGATCTTTATCAAGATAAGATATTATGTACTATATACTTGAAAAAATTCTTTATAAATATCAATAACTTCATCTAATATTTTTATTTTTTTAATTATAAGTTTAAATTACAAATAAACTTGAATTGTTCACTTTTTTAATTTGTATTACTTTGATAAAATATTATAAAGAATATAATAAATATCATTCTCTAATACAAAAACTCTTATTAAAAGTATATCAATGACAAGATTCTAATACTTTGTATGATCTGAAAAAGAGTTTGATAATGAGAATTTTTGTTTTGAGTTACTAAAGTCTTGAAATAGTTACATGCAGATTTGTTACAAATTTGTAGATGATCTGATTATTTTTTAAAAATTTTTAAGTTCATATACTTCTAATATACAGATTACAGAATAACCTATAGTCTTAGAGATCTTGATATGTATGTGACCAAGTTTTTTTGCAATAATAATTCTATCTTTCTGACTTTCTGTTAATTTTTTTCCATGCATATTATGTAGTAAAATTTAAAGAGTGATTTTTTGAGAGAAAATTGCACCATAGCTTTATAACTTCTGAATGTGTTATATGAAGATGAGATTTGTTACTATATGTAAATAATTTATTATAAAATAATTATCAAAAAAATACAAGATCTAAATCAATTTAAAAACACGCAAAACATCTAATATTTCTTCCCCCTCCCCCTGTAGAAGTGACTTTCAAAAGTTTACACTTTTCTTCTCCTTTGCCTTTCATTTCTTCTTTTGAAAATTCTTATGAAGGTTTGAAGAAGAAATTCATGTTTTGTTTACGTACACGTGAATATCACATATATATTCATGTAATTACATAAAGCAAGCAAAATTTGAATAACTCCCTATTGAAAAATTATCATAGATAAAAAAAATGACAATGACAAGCTATTCACATTTTTGCATTTTTCCTACTCTTCGTCATTATAAATATTTATATTCATTTACTAAATAAAAATGTAAGTTAATATGTTTCTCTTGAAAAATCAATCTTTGTTAATACAAGTTTCATTGTAAATGCTGAATTCTGGATCTACCCTCAAATCTC
>CAJVPS010003182.1:0-10701 GCA_910591765.1 Ambispora leptoticha
AACAACAAACTAATTCTCCAGATGATAGTTCTTTTACTAAAATAGCATATTCTCAATCTGAAAATATATTTAACCTAATGTCAACTATACCAAAACCAATTTTTGATAATCTTTGATTAATATCATTAAATATCATTTAATAGGTATTGTTAAATATTAATTTTTAACTTTATAAGTCACATACAGACTGCTATTACTTCTAGTTCATCAAAATTGCCTGTCCTCACTGATTTACCTAGAATATCAACTAGTTCACCAAGAATATTATTTAAACCATATGATGCAGATAAGCATACTCAATATGAAAAATACCGTAATGAAGTTATATTAAAATAAGATCGATAACTCAAAGTGATTTACAAGCTCCAGAAGGTGATGTTTGACAAATTAGAAAGAATCAAGGCATAAATGAGAAAGAAATAAGATAAAAAAATAGATTTAAGTAAAAAAGTGTGGGCTATAAGTATATATTATTTTAATTCTCTTATATATATTGTTGAATTCAAAATTTAAACAATTATAAGATGGCTATAGTAATGTCTGTTTGAGTTTTTTTCCAACTAAACTATGGTCATAATTCAATAATTATAAGAAGAAACTTGAATCCTGACTCAACCACAATTATCCTGATTATTTGCAAGAAATTGGAAAATATGAATGGACCAACACTTTTTCTGGATAATACCACTTAGTAGTAATTATCATAATATAATTTTATTAAATTTTATTGATAAATTTTATATCTTAATTAGATTATGAGAAGAATGAAAAATATACATAATTTCAATATGGTGGCAGTTAAGAAAGTAATTTTTTGTATCTTTGGAATGAATAGCTTATCTCTAATTAATAATCAAAAAAATTCCAAGGAAATTTCTGAATGAAAAGCATCATTAGAAGTGGCTGAATATTATAATAAGTTATTTCAACTTGGAAATGATAGCACTAGCAATATTAACCATATTACTTATATCATCTTTCTATTTCTTTGTGAAAAACTACTATTCATTAACTTATGTATATATATCACAAGTATATATGATATTATACTAAATTCAAATTATCTATCAATTAAAATAAGCAGAACTTCATTGTAATATCACATAGATAAATATAAAGTCTATAATATATATAATCTTTTATAACTAATATTAATTTTCTTTTAGAAAATATATCAAAAAAATACAAATCTAACATTAAAGACTTGATAAATATTATTGAAGATGAAAGATATAATGAAAAAAAAATAGTTTAGAACTTGAAGATGATAAAGGTGATAATAATATAAGTGATAATGCTATTTAACAAGAAGCATATAATTTTTACATAGCAAATGACTTATTTACAGAAATTGAAGATGAAAATATTGATCAATTAGTTGAGGATTATTAGAATTATATTTAAAGTAATATATTTATTAAATAGATTTTCATTTTAATAATAAAGAATTCTGAATTTAATAATAAAAATTATTAAATAATGATATTTAATGAAATAAGTTGATTTAACAAATTTACATCATCAAACAATAATATTTAATGATTTACACTATTAAATGATAATATTTAACAAATTTACATCATTAAATAATAATATTTAATGATTTACACTATCAAACAATGATATTTAATGATCTATACTATTAAATAATGATATTTAACAAATTTATATCATTAAACAATGATATTTAATGATCTATACTATCAAATAATAATATTTAATAATCTATAGCATTAAATAATAATATTTAACAAATTTTTACTGTTAAATAATGATATTTAATAATCTATATTATTAAATAATAATATTTAATAATCTAGTCCATTAAATAATAATATTTAATGATATATATTATAAAACAATGATATTTAATGATATATATCATAAAATAATGATATTTAATAATATACTTTATTAAACAATGATATTTAATAATATACTTTGTTAAATAATATATATTGACAACTCTGATATATATTGATATATATCAAATATCTATTTCAATATGCATCAATAACTCTAATATATATCAATATATAACTAATGATAAAAATTGATATAAATTATCCTAAAAAATTTTCTAATATAATATTATATAATAGTGATTTATATTTCTGATATCAATCTTATCCTAAAAATATTAGTCATATCTGAAAATGTTTTCACTTAGCAAATTCTTTATACACTCTTCTATTTTCTATTCTACATAAGCTGATTTCTCTTATTTATCCTTACATATCCTCATTATTACATATAAACTTTTTTACTCTCATGATCACTTGCAAATAATTCATTAATTCACAACTATCTAGTTTATTTACTAATATCCTGCTATCTTTCTTACTAATCTCTATCATCCATCTTCTTGGTAATCTGATTTTATAAATATTCATCTCTTTTCTTTATTCACTTCTATCTCAAACCAAAACTTAACAAATCTCAATTCTTTTCATATATTGATTTATTTTATAATTCCAAAAAACTATATGACTTTCCCACTATTAGGCACAAATAACATTCAAATATTAACTATATATAATAGCCAGAATGAAATGCTTATCTATAATCATCAAGGAAAAACTCTCAGATCATACATCTTCTATCTCTTATAACACAATTCTCAGAGCACATACAGATCTAAATCTTTGCAAATGTCAATTTCCATTTTCTCTACATATTAACAATATCTGTTCCATAGCAGAACACATCAAAATAGCATACACTAAATTTATTAAGCAAAAGTTGTAGCTAACAACTTCACATAATACTCTCATTAACTTCACAGTGCCAATTTAATTCTAGATTGGCCTATCAGTGGCTAATCATATTGATATCTTCTTAAAAAGACTTTTCTGGTAGTCTATTTTGTATAATAGGAAGCTGTTCCTAGGATAACTAAAATTCTGTAATTTAGCATAGTTTCTTACATCTTGGGTAGGATTACATTGTAGCATGTTAAAATAAAATAATAATAATAATCAATAAGATAAAAAAAAATTTTTTTCGCATCTCTTCCCTGTCAATCCCTTGACCAGATGAAGTCCAAGTTATCCAAGGTGAAAAAACTATCATAACTGTCCTTTAATTATAATAATTTACA
The DNA here is from genome assembly GCA_910591765.1 of Ambispora leptoticha. Taxonomy (NCBI): domain Eukaryota; kingdom Fungi; phylum Glomeromycota; class Glomeromycetes; order Archaeosporales; family Ambisporaceae; genus Ambispora; species Ambispora leptoticha. Next base: position 3,101 of record CAJVPS010003182.1, read on the forward strand.
TAGTCTCATAACCAAATACAGTCTACTACTCATAACCTCTTTTATTTTATTAAGTTTTTTCTTTTTCTACACTTCTTCACAATTAATATTATACCTAAAAATTCGTTAGTACACGACTTGAGTCAATTTGTTGAACACTAATCTTTACTAATAAATTACAAGTAATGACGCCAATCAATTTTATGCATAAAATCTAACAGTAGTTGCATTATTATTGTACCTTACACAGTTTTGATTAATTAGTGCGTGAAATACCCCAATGTTACATGTATCTATACGGATAGTATAAAATTTGATATACATGTAAAACACTGTGACTTGGTTAATTTATGTTCTAAAAATTGTGTGCATTTCACATCTCTAAATTTTTGCCAACTGCATTTATTATCACGTGAATTTCTTTTACAATTTACAGCGATATTTTAAATTATATTTTATTTAAAAACTTTACATGCAGAATAGAGTACTATTATAAAAAGCTTGGAACGCAAACTTAAGGTTCGTTTATAAAGGGTTTGACTATACAACGTAACATGATATACATGTATCGCTGTGCAAGATATCATAGGTCATTAACATTCTACAGGTAAACTTAATTGATAAAAAAATAAAAAATTTATGTACATGTATACATGTATTTCATGTACATGTGTATTAAAAAAAGAGGGTGTACTACATGGATAAGGGGAATTATTCGTTTTACATGTACATGTATGTTTATGTGACTTAATACATGTACAACATCATAACGCTACTGATGACATGTGTATATATGCAAGTAATTTCCCTCAAGATTTAATCTCTGAAAAACTCATAAAAATGGGAGGCTGTTGCTCTAGACGCTATTTTGAAGATGAAGATGGAACTATTAAATACCGTCTTATCTATGGTAGACGATATCATAATCTTTCGAATTCAATGTATTTTGTCGCAAATGATGAAGAAGAAGCCTTTCGTTTAAGTAGATATCATGAAGGTAAAAAAATTTTTGCTTTAATTTGTGTTGCATATTAGAATACTCTATAAATGTGATATAATAAATTTTAGCAATAAAGGAGATTTGGGGAGGAGCTTTTAATTCACCTGTTGAAGAGAAATTGAGACAAGGCGCCCATGTTATTGATATTGGGTATGTATTGGCGATGTTCTCTTATAGATATTAGATATGTTACTATCTCTTTAATTTTATGAATAATAAAAAGATGCGGGACTGGAATTTGGATTTTGGTAATTTTATTCTATTATTAGTTAGATATATGCTTCTTTAAATTAACAATTAATTTGTAAAAATAGGATATGGCACAGCAATATCCAAATTCAAAGTTTGTAGGAATTGACATATCTCCAATACAGCCAACAGAAGGTCTTCCTCCAAATGTGAAGTTTGTGCAGTATAATGTGTTGGATATATTACCATATGAGGATTCATCTTTCGATTTAGTTCACGAAAAATTCATGACGGTCGCTTTTACGGAAATACAATGGAAAGAGCAAGTTATTCCAGAAATGATAAGGTTAACTCGGCCAGGTGGATGGATCGAGATTCTAGAAGCTGATCCTGGTACATCTGAAGGAACTGCTACAAAGAGACTTATAAAAGCTGGTAAATAAAGAATATTTATATCTTTAATTAATAATAAGATTTATATAAATTTTTATTTTTAGTTAATGATTTTATGGTATCGAAGGGAAGTAACCTTACAATTGGCAAAGAAATTCCGCGCATCCTTGAAACCACAAACGCGTTTTCAGAAATCAAAAATCAACATAAAATTGTAAATCTTGGCAAAAAACATGGTAAATCTGCGGAAGAGGTAAATAAATATGTAATTCACGAATTATTGACAAAAAATATAACGTTATATGTTTTTCTAATATAAACGCTCCCCTTTTACGTGTTTTATTCAAAGTCTCTAAAATTTTATGTTCGCGGCCTCAGCTCTGTTAAAGGCTTTATAGCGACCTCGATGAATATAATGCCCGAACATTATGATGCTCTCGTAGAAACAGTACCTATTGAGGCGGAGAAATATTCTACTTATTTTAATCAATATCGAATCTGTGCTCATAAGAAGAATTAAATTTAATGATTTGTAGATTATAAATTCGTTTTTAAAAATATATTTTTATTTGTTATAATATTTCTTGGATCTATTTTTATTTTTATTTATTCAAAATTCCTATGATGAAAGTGAGCAAAAAAGATGTTTCAAATGCTTTTTGATTTCATTTTACAAAGTATTTAATAGAGTTCAATCAGAGAATTGTGATGACCAGTCAAGTAAGTTGATCTCAATTTCAATGAATCATTGCTTTACTTTTTAAAACATGTTTGAAGTTATTATCTCGGTGAAAAATAAATCTCTATTCTTTAGCATTATCTTTCAAATTGTGTTCAACAAATTAAAATTTAAAAAACTAATATAAATATTAATTATTATTTTTCATTTATTTTTCTGAGTTTTTCAATTCTATTAATAATAAAGCAATTCCAAATTACAATTGAATCACTATCAAATTCACTATTAGTCTAACATAATAATTTTTTAAAGATTTATACCTTTTTCAATAGTATTTTCTTCTTTCTGATTCAAATAATTAAAACTTGTTTTTATTTATTAGATTATCTGCTTCAATTATTAATTATTCAACTTTAATATTTTTATTATTTTTTTAATGAGTTTTATTAAGTAAAGATTTTTTTATTTTATTATAAATAAATTTTTTTTGTATTTTTTATTAAAAAATCTTATTTTTAAATTCATAATAATAATAAAATATTATTCAAATTATATGAATTATAATTATAACAAATTTAATTAATAGTTCATAAATCATTCTACACCATCTTACTATGCCATATGTGATTTATTATATCATAATTATCTGATTTTTCCAAGAGAAATCACATAGTTCTTTGAGTTATTTTTGTTTCAAAGAATAATTCTTTATAGAAGTTCTATTTTCTCTTATTATATAAATATAACTAGATATATTATTCTTTTTATATTTTCATTTATAATTTTTATTTTCTATATTTGTTTATTTATTTATAATCATCTTCTATAGGTATTATCTATTTAAGTAATATATATTAATAATTATTTAATTTTTATGTAATATTAATTTATTTATTTAAAGATATTATTTTTATTTAGTAATAATATAATAAAGATTAAGTTTTAATTATAAGTTCTTATCTATTTTTAACTTATTTTCTATATAAATCTAAGTTAATTACTTGTTATATCTTAAATTTTCTGTGTAAATTTTCCTAATATTTTATAATATATAACTAAAAAATTATAACTTTGATAATAATAAAAAAAATTAATACTATATATATATATATTATATATTTATATATAAATTTACTATTATTTTCATATATTATATACTCATATATAAATTCATTATCTTTTATATATATATATATTATATATTTATATATATAAATATATTTATAATATCTAATTCTGAACTTTTTAATAATTAATTTCAATAACTTCTTAATAATCTTGCTAATCTTATTTAATAATAATAATAATAATTTATAATCACTCTTAGTAATAATTATAATAATGATAATAATTAACAAGATAATAATAATAATTCTTCTATATCAAGAATTTCTCTCAAGATTCCTATTTATAAAAGAGAATTATATAAAAATATTAATATTTAAATCTTGAAAGTATCTAAAATACTTATTATTCAAAAAATTAAAGATAAATAAACTTGTATTCTATATATTAAACTAGTATTATAATAAATCTGATAAGTGAATTTTTACTTAAATTTATCTTAATAATATTTAAATTGGGAGAGATTGAATTAAATAACAAATAGAAAAAAGAAAATTAGATTATAAATTCAATACTAACAAAGATTTCTAAGATTTATATTAATATTTATAGATATTATAACTAAAAAGATAATATATAAAAGAAAAGAATAATATAAATCAAAAATATTATAATAATTAATAAGTGAAGTTATTTATTAATTAAATATAATTAAAAACTTATATTAATTAATAGTAAAGCTATTATTAATAAAATAAAAAAACTATAATTAAAGAAAAATATAATAACTAAGATAAATAAAAATATAAATTAAAATAATTAAAAGTATATGACTTATTTATAATAGAAATCTTTTACTCTCAAAAATATAAAAATTAATATTTCAAATCAAAATTAATATAATATTATAACAAAACTAAAATTAACTTTATATAATTAAAGAAATAAAATCAAGTAAGAAAAAGAATACTAGTAATAAGAGTTGCAACTAGTTACAACTTGTCACAATTCTCTGATTAGCTATCACAACTCTGTTATAATTCTTTAATTAGCTGTTACAAGTTATAACTAGTTAAGGAGCTATCTTTAAAGAATACTAATATAATTAGAAAAGGAATCAAAAAATTATTATTATTATAATAATAAGCTTTTTTAATTATACTTTTCAAATAATTCAATTTAAAATTACTATTTATTTCAAGCTGAGAGAACAAGTTCTTTTATATATTTTTTGAATATATAAATTATTATAATATTATTAATTAATATTATCTATATATTTTAGAATAAAAATATTTCAATTATAAAAAATTTATATAAATTATAATCTGACTATTACAATAAAAACTAAATATCAAGATTTTTGTATTATTAAGATTAAAATATTATAACTAAAATATTAAGATTTTTTTAGAAAAATAAAATATTTTAAAAGAATAAATATAATCAAAAAGATTTATAATTATATTGACTAATTATTCTGTAAAGTATACTAAAATAAATATATATATAAAATATTAATATTAATGTGATATATATAATTGAAAATATAAATCTTAAATTTAAAGAATAAATAAAAAAATATGATTTTTAGAATATAAATATAAATATAGAGAATAAATATAATAATTAAAATAATTATATAATTGAATAAAAATAATAATAATCAGATAATAAATTATAAAAATAAAGAAAAATAGAATTTAACATAATTAAAAAAAGATTATAAAATTAAAGAATTTTATATTATTATAATAATATTTGATTCTTCTTCAAAAGATTTTTGCTTCTGCAAAAATTAAGCAATAATTTTCAATATTCCATTTCATTTCAAATGAAATAACTTAGATAAGATAAAATTAAATTAATTAATAAATATTTCTTCTTCTAATTAATAAATATTAAATACTTTTTGAGCAATATTATATAGTTTTTCATATACTTATTTTTCAAGAGAATTATTAATTTCTCTTTTAATTTCTTATATATTCTTTCAATATTTTTGTGATCAAATTGAGAATAAATATTTAAGTTTATAATATTAAATTATCTTTTTATTATTTTTTAGTAATTAATTATAGATTACAAATACTGTTACTTCAAGTTTTATTGACTAGTTTCTTTCAAAAGAAGATTTAGTTTATTCAGATATAATAATTAGGAATTTTAATTTTTCTTCAAGAACTATTAGAATTTACAAATTCTATTTCTTCTTTAATAATTTTATCAAAAATAATTTCAAATTTATCTTTTGGAATATTGATAATAAATTTATTTAACCAGTTGAAGTTCAATTCTATAGTTATATTAACTAATTTTGAAGATAATTTAATAGATTTGATTAATAATTAATCTTTCAAAAAATAATTATTATTTATTTTAATATCTTTAATAAATTCAGATTATATAAGTAAATCTAAAAGAGAAATATAAATTTCTTGTTCTTTATTATTATAGATAATTAATCTAAAAGTTAAAAAAATAATTATTCTAAAGAATTATTAAATAAGTAATTCTTAATATATTTTTTTAAGAGATTTGATAATTTGAGATGAGATTCAAGTTGATAATTGAGATATAATAATAATAATAAAAGTAATATAAAGTAATATAAAGAGATAAAGAATAGAAAAAATAATATATAATTTATATAAAATGCAAAATTTAAAAGAATAAAAAAAAGATAAAAAAAGAAGAGAATATTTATATATATTTTAAACTAATAATTTATTAAAAATATAATATTAATATTAAGATTTTTGTGTAATAAATATAAAAAAAGAATAAAATATAATAGAAAGTAAATTTAAAGATAAATATTATAAAAATAAAGAGATATTTATGTGAGTTACTTAATAATTATTTATTTTCAAAATAATCTTGATCATTATAATAATATTTAAGTTATTTCTCATTAATAAAATATTTAAGAATATATTTATTCTGAATTTGAAGTTTATAAGAATTATATCCAAATAATTATAAATATAGTATTATTATTTACTTTAAATAAGTTGAAATTTATTTCCAATTATTAAATATTATATTATGTTAAATAGTAATATTTTATTTCTAATTTCAAATATTATTTCTTTTTGTATTTTATCATATCTTTCTTTTATGTTTTGTTTGACTTCTATAATTTATTAAGATAGTTAATCTATAATATAATATATTTATTATAAAATCTTTTCTTTTTTTATGAATTTCTTTTCTAAATTAATAGGAATTTTTAATTTAATTAGTAGTTTAATATTTTATCTATAAGTTAAGAAAAATGATTTATATTTTGTTGTGAAATTCTATAAGCAAAAAGAATAGTAAAAATAAAAATATTTCATTCTTATTTATGAGTTATTATTAATTTTTGTAATATTATATATAATATTCTATTAAATTATTCAATTATTCTATTGATTTAAAGATAATAAAATGATAAAAATTTGTATTTAATTTCAAATTTTATTATTAGTTCTTTAACTATTTTATTAACAAATTTTAATCTATTATTTAATTAAATTTTTTTAGAATATTTATATTTATAGATTATTTCTTTAAAAATAAATTTTGCAATTATAATAATTTCTTATCAGATATTAATTTAGCTTCAGGCTATTTAATAAGATAGTTAATTATTATAATAATATATTAATTTCTAGTTATTATTAATTTGCAAGATCCAATTAAATCTATAACTATTCTATTAAAGAGTTATTCAATTTTGATAAAATATAAAGATTATTTAGTAGTTTATCTATCAGTTTGCTAGCAAATTTTATAAGTCTTCATATAATTCTTAATATTAGTTCCTATATTATTTTACTAATATTATATAAAATACTAAAAAAATTAATATATTATAGAAAAACAAATAAAATCAAAATTTATATTTAATTAATAATTTATTTTCTTATAATTTTAATAATAAAATATTTTTTCAATCTTATTAATTTTTTAATATTTTATTTATTTTATAAATTATTACATATTATCATTCTTAATTTATAAGTAAAAATTAATTAGTTAATTAAAATAAAATAAAATTAAGAATTAAAACTTATTAAGTCAAATTTATAATAGTTATTGTTATGGTGAATCGGTAAGTGGGTTTTCACTTTGATTCACACTAATGATATAGGGTTGGGAGAGACTGAGATAATAAAAGGTAAAAAGAGAGGAATTAGACTATAACTTTCAATAATGACAAAGATTTCTAAGACCTGTGCCAATATCTACGGATATTATCTCAATAAAGGGTAATAAAATAAAGAAAGAATAAAATAAATCAAAGAAATT
>CAJVPS010003183.1:0-10700 GCA_910591765.1 Ambispora leptoticha
AGGAAACCTTTAGAATAATTGTAATCCCCTTTACCTTTATAAATAATTCAGTCTTTGCCCTCAAAACTTATTATAAACTATATTCGTGATAAAATCTATCTTCTAGAGTATAGTTTGTAATATTATATTCTTCATATTTTTGTATTTATCACATTATTTTACATTTTCTATAATATGTATTACATTAAGAGATTTCAGATAGTAAATTTATGCTATTTTACTAATAATTTTATTAAATAAATCATAATACTCTTGGATCTTTAGATAATGTAAATTGGAATAGGATTTAGCAATCTCATATAGCATATTACTAGAAATCTTACAACTAAATAGATAAAGTCAAAGTAAATATGAAGTATGTGATTTATGTTCTCTATACATTACTTTTTTAAATTTACTCCATGATATACATGATTTTTTTAAATTATCAATAAATTCAGCCTTTTTTTATAATATTGGAATAGAGTATAAATATCATAACTAATTAATAAATAAGATTGGATATAGTACTTTATTTATAGTGAGATATGAGAAAATTTCGATTAGTATTTCTGATAAGTTTAATGGATATAGTTTATTATATAGCATTACTATTTATCTTTATAGATCTGTTTATTATATAAAAAGAAAATTATATTGAATATATTGATAAAGCTAGCTCTTCTAAGAATTGAAAGTAGATAAATACCCTTTTTCAATCAAAGTAGTGTAAATATAGGACTTAATATCTGAATCATATAGAATTTCAATAAGATCTATTCCCTCTCTTTTACATGTATCTTACTTTTTTTGATCACAGTTTCTTTATATATCTAGATTAGTCTTGCTATTGGGGTGGAAGTATTTTGGAATAATATGAAAATGTTGGATATTCTGGAATTCAAATACTAATTTTAGCTCTTTGTTATATTTGTCTAATTGTATCCTATTCAAAAATGACAGTTTACAAGATGAAAATTTCTTATTTAGTAAATCTTCAAAAATATATCTTGCAGATCACTCCTCTTTAAAATGTGGACAAACTGGATATCATTTAAACTTATTCTTCTGGATCTTATAAGATGCATTCTATTGATAGAGTTTTTTTTCACAAGACCAGAAATAAATGTCAAATCTATTTATTTGATTAATTTTGTCAAGATATTTACCATTATATTTCTCAGCATAGATCTGGACTTTAGCCATTTTATTAATAGTATGAATAAAATTAACAGATTTAGAATGAGTATTTTCTTCTAATATACTCTGGAGCAGATACTGAAGTTTTTCTAAATCAATTAGTATTAATTTCTCATGTATAAATCCTCATTTTAGTGTAAACTCATCACCTTCGAGATAATATAATACTAGTTTATTCTTCATTACAATAATTTTCTGAATTTTAAATAATATTAGTGAGAATGTAATATCTATAGCTCATTTTTGTTCTAAACCTGATAATCCTCCATTGGCTAATAAATAATAGACTGTATCTCTCTTCTTCAACTTATTTTCCTTATTTTTTCTAATGGGATGCTTATACTTTATGAATGATCTAGATTCTACTTGTTCTAATTGAATAGCTAGTTTTGAAGCTAAATCTTATTTTAATAAATCTGATATATAAATTAGATATATTAAATAATTATTAAGATAATCTATTATTTCTGACAAATACTTGACTCACGCTCTTATTAATTTAGAATTTGAAATAAAACTTTTGACAGTATATTAAATCTTGTAAAGAATTTCAAGAAAATCTGATTGAATCTTTCTACAAGAGCAAGTTTTTGATGACTATATATACTAATTACTTGAATTATGACATTATGTACTTCCATTAATCAAGTAGTTTCTCTCATAAATTCACACTCATTATCCACTTGCAGAAATATTAGATAGATAAGAGGGTTATTAGGATTATCATAAATTTTTCTAAATATTTTGACAACTTCTGAACTATTTTTTAAAGTAAAAGAAACTGAGACCTTATACTAGCTACTTATATCTATAATTTATAATACTGCCTTCTATGTCTTTTTATTTTATTTATCATAAGTAAGAAATAATATATCAGATTGATGTACATAATTTGAACATAAAATTTTTCCATAACTAATCTGTGGAGTATTTTTTGATGATGATACATGTTTTTGCTATTCATTCTGATTTATAAGTCAGTTATGCACCTTTTTGAATGGAAATCAGTACTCTTTCATCTTGAGATTTTTATATAATTTTTTAGAGTTAGAGTAATAATCAATAGGCTGATAAAAAAGTAACTTACAAACTAGATCCAATTCTTCATCATTACTAATTATAGATTGATTCATTTTTGATATATTTTACTATAATAATAAATTATATTTTGGTAAAGTCCAGAGATAAGTTAATATATTATGCCATAAAAAATAATTATGGTATTTTAAAGATCCCAACCTCCTAATCAAACAACTTATAGATTAGCTACAGATAAAAAACTCAAGCTAGAACAAATTAACCAGATTTTGAGAGATGAATTATCTACTGAAATTTTTCATAATAAAACTAATAAAAAATGAATAAATCAGTTAAAGCATGATCTTGTTAATTGTGAGAAAGAGATCACTCAAAAAGATCTTTCTATTGTAGTATCTAATAAAGAAATTAAGGAACTTCAGACTGAGATCTCATCTTTAAGAAAAGAGTTGTATCAAGCCTAAAAAAAGATCTGAGATAATAATAATTATATCACTAATATAGAAAATAAGTTACAAGAATATTATAAGACTATATCTAGTTTGAAGTAGAGAATTAGAGTAATCTCATCCCATGAAAATTTGTCAATTCATGAACAATCTCCAAATCAAGATATAATATCAGATGATATAGCTCACACTAGATAAGCTAGAACTATTAAAGATTATTTGGCTGATATTTAAGATGGTATATAATAAATTTTAACATAATTTATTCCAACAAATCAGCTTTGCATATCTACAGAAAGATTAGTCAATAGGATTGATGAATTCTTAAATAATATTAGATAACTTACTAGAGATTTGCATTAATAATATGATCAGTTCAATGCATAAAATACTAGATTGCAAGGTAATTTAATTAATACTATTGCTCAGCGTAATACTAGTAATAATCAGATAGTTTATCTATAATAAGATTGTAATGTATATGTAATTCAGATTAATAATTTCCAAGATCACCTAAACCAAAATTATTTATCAATCCAAATTTTGGAATACAAGAGAAATAGAAATTTTTGAGAGAAGTTTGCACTATAATTCTTAAATTGACAAATTCAATAGTAATTACAAATATGTCAGATATATAGAAGAAGATTATAACTTAGATTGAATATATATCAAAATAATTTATTTCTTACTGATCTTTAACTTGATCTTAAATGGAACAAGTGAAAAACTTATACTCAAAATTCTGAGCAATTAATTTTGAATTTGAATTAGCAAATATTTGCGCTTCAGAATAATCCACCTATAAATAATCAACATATAGAAATGGCAGGATATGCATCTCCAAATTTTCATGGATATTCTGATGATAATCCAGAAGAATTTATCAACTCTTGAAGAGTATATATTGTGGCTGTCAGAATTAATGTGAATACTAGACATGCTGATAGAGTTTGAGCATATGGTCTTTTTGAAACATATCTCAAAGATGATACTAAGGATTGATATGAAAGATCTCTTTGAAAAAAAAACTGAAAATTAAGAAATTTACTTGATAATATTATATAGGCTATTTTAGCTCTTGTTCAAGAATGAATGACAGTGCAAATTAGTATAAATGCAAGACATGGTGCTGTAGGTCAGACTGAAAATATTCTTATTCCAGCCCATATAATATTTGATGAAGAATGATCTTTTGCCAATAGTTATTCAACTAATTATATAGTAAATTTACCAAATACCAACATTGGTTAATCTGTAATTGCAGATGGAATTCAACTTGGTTAGGTAATATACTAGCTCAAGACTAACTATCTAATAATTATAACTGAGAAACAGTGAATGATCTTTAGATCAGCAGTTCAAGATAGTGATTTTATTAGTCATTTCTATTTCAAGTTACATAAACTTGCTAGACTTGCTGATATTGATAAATAACAAATTCAATTATAGTTTCTTCATGGTATCTCCTCTGACAATCAATTAGAAATTTGATATATTGAAATTAATAGGTCTATATCTGAATTACTCACAGAACTTGAAAAAATTGAAAGATATAAGATCAAGTAATTATCTGGAGTATATCTATATCTAATCTTAGATTTGGTATCAACAACTAAAGCCCATAGGAAGAATAATTACTCAAGTAATACAAATATGAGTAATAATGAATTAGAAAGATTTGTAAAATTTATTATAGCTTCTATACAATTTATTTCTTCTAAATCTCAGAAAGAATAATCTAATCAAATCACGCTTTCACAAAATGATTTCAAAAAATTTATAGCTAGTTTGAAGAGAACTATTACTAAAGGACAGCAGACTTTGAAAAAATCTCCTGGTCCTGAAAAACAAAAAGCAGATAATCTTATTATGAACTGTTTTTTAGATGAGTTTATAGATAATACAAGTTTATCTAGAGAAGATTATGACTATGACCCAATTGAAGATTTAGATTACAATTTGAGCAGTTGGGAATCAACCAGACAAAATTAGCTTGAGTGATAAATGCTATTAAAAAATCATCTCAATATAGATACTTAGGATATCATAGAACTAGTCATCATTCAAATTCTCCAAATTGCCCAAAAAATAAAAAAAAGAGTAGGTTTAGCTATTTTAGTAAAAGCAAATCCAATAAGAAAGGTAAGGTTAATAAGATTACTGTAGATTCAAGTTCTGAATCAGGTTTGGATACTAACTCATCTAATAATGATTCTGATACTGACTCTGGGATAGAATCTAATTTTGGAATAAAATCTGATTCTGAGAATAACTTATCTGAGACTAAAATCATGAAAATTATTAATACTGTCAATACTATCAAAGCAAAAAAAAGTAAAGTCTAAGGAACTCAAGATCAAGAAGGAATTCAAACTCTGCAAGATAAAATAAAAGAATACTTTCATTTCTGATAAGTCCAAAAATAAATTAACTTGTATCAAATAGGCTTTTCTTCAAAAGATTATATTAGATATGTTTGATGATATCGTACCTATAGATTAAATAGATAAACTCAAAGGTAAGATAGATAGATACTAATATACAAACTCATGCTAAAAATTCTTCTATTTTGATCTTACCTATTCAGGATCAAAACTTTAAAAAATATTGAGAACCAATTCCTAAAATACTGGAGTCAGAGAAAGAAACATTAGATGATCCTATAGAAATTGACTTTATTCAAAGAAAAGATCCAGTCACAAATATTATTACCACTAAATACAAAATTAAACAATTAATAATTCCAGTAGTCACAGTGGATTCTGATGCAAATTTTGTAATTATGTTTGAAAATATAGCCAAATGATTAAAGTTGATAATTAATACAAAAGAAAAATATGATCTCAAAGGTATTACTACTATTCCTACAGAATCTCTTAAAACTACTTGAAATGTATCAATAAACTTTATGTCTGGCTATACTATATACTCTGATTTTACAATTATTAAATATCATAAATTCATATTAATCTTATCTAATACTCTGCTTGATAAATATGATTATGATTTACTTGCATCAAAATAGGAATTAAAACTTGTATATAATGGTAAGGAGTACTTTATTTTAGTTAATATGTACAAGATCAAGAATAAGCTTGAAGTGAACTGCACAATTGTAACTCAGGATGATAAGTCTCTGATATCTGATCAAATTTCTCAGAAGATGAATAGTAATAAGAATGATAATGTATTATTAGAAGAATAGTATGCTTTTGCAGATTTTAGCTTAGATTTTGTCAATCTAATTTTAAAAAAAAATTGTATAAGTTATAAGAAACTCAAAAAATTACTATATGAGATACTCAACTCCAGATTTAAATTAATCAAACTCAATAAAAAATTGTGACTTCATAGAAATAAGCCTGAAGACTTTTATAAGAAGGTTATTAATACTGATATAAAAAAGACAAAGATAGATTAGTTGAGATTTAAAAATCTTTCAGACTCATGTTCAGCTCCTTTTGCTTCTTTGCATTTATATTCGATTAAAGTATATATATCATTTTTTTTGTTATATCATTAATCATATCAGCTTTACTAACACTATGTGAAAGACATGATTTTTTAATATTAGACAATTTAGAAATTTGATCAAACTTAAATCTCTTTATTTTTATTCATTTATTTGGTTATAATACTTCTATCAATATATTATCTAAAGCTTGGAACTCTATATAGAAAACATTTATAACAGAATTTGATATATTAGTATTTTGATTAGTGTCTTTAGTTAAGTTACTGCATACAATATTTGATCATGATATCACTTCCCTAGGATTTATTAGAGGATAATTTTCTCTCTATATTTGATATACACATCTTGTTGATATTTTATATTTGGTAGTCATAGCTTCTGATGCATATTTTATTGAATTTTTAGAATTAATGATATCTTGTATATTATTATCTGATAAAGATATTGTATCAGATTACAGATATTGAACTATTTTTTCTGAGTTTTGAGACATAATCTATTTATAAAAATAAAAAATATTTAGATATAAATCTGAAAGTTTTTTAATATAGTTTCAATATTTATCTAATTCTATTTTAATATATCTAGACTATTTGGTAATTATCTAATTTTGTTTTGATATATCTAGACTATTCAATAAAGATTTAATTTAAATATATCAGTTGATATCTAATTCTTATTCAATTTATTCTTTTTAATCAATATTTGATTAATATCTTTAGTTAATATTTGATTAACGTGCCTACAAGTAGTGTAATAAAAACTTATCATATTTTGTGTTTTGGTAGAAAGCTGAATATTATGAGATTTAATCTGAAATTGTAAAGATATTATATCAGATGATTTCTCAATATTATTAAAGATTATAGTATTATTAATTAGTAACTTGCTACATAAATCAATAAGGTCTTTAGTATTAGATTTTTTTTTTCTATCATCAAAATTTCATATATGAGATCCTGATTTATATTAAGTGTAAGATCAATAGGATATTCCTGTTCTTTTCATATTTTATAAATATGATTATTTGATATTTTATATTTCTTAGCTAAAATTGATAATGCATTCTTTGTTCTTCTAGTATCTATAATCTCACAAATTACTTCAAAAGAAAGAGGAGTTGCATCAGATCTTAAATATCTAGACATATATAAGATATAGTTTTTGAAATTAGAAGTTTGTAATTTATAGATATTACTAATATTAGTTATTCAGTATTTAATTGATTTTTTTCTATATTATTATTTGATATGATCTATGTAAAAGATCTTAAAAAATACATCATATTCTTTAATTCTCTTCTAAATTATATGAATATAATAGTATATTATGGGATAAATATATAAAGCAAGATGAGAATTTTGATCAAGAAAGAAAGAGATAGGATCAGAATAGAAAAAAGTAGAGTAAAAACTAGAAGGTATTGTTATCAAAAATCAAAACCTGTAGTTTGATAATGCTAATAAAGCTATTTCTCTTGCTAATTCTAAATTTGAGATTAATATAAAATCCAAGAAAATTACAATATTTCAGTCTATAAAAAAAATATTAAAAGATAGATTAATATCGACTTAGAATAATGCAGTTTTGATCTAGGAAGAGATATTAAAAAAAGAATCTGAAATCACATCTCTCAAGTCTGAATTGATAAATTTAAAGAATGAACTGGTCTTGAAAATTAGTAAACTTGGACATATGAAATCAGAAAATATATCTCATTCTGTGATTAGAAGAAGTTAATAAAAAAAATATAACCAAGTTTAATGATATATCTGCAGTTAGTAAATCTAATAAAAATCTTAGTAAATATTTTATATGCAAAAAAAATATGAATGAGACTAAAAAAATCAATACATATCTTGATAATAGCTCTGTTATTATGTCAGATCATACTGATAATAAAATTACTAAACTACCAAAAGTTAATACTAAAAATATTCCCAAGATAAGTGATAAAACTAATATTAATGAAACTAGTAAAGATATTATGTTAGATATATCGATAAAATCAGATATATCATTAATTATATCCAAGAATATAACCCCATATCTTGCACAATAGGAAAATTGCCAAAGACAGTTACATAGTGATTATACCTTCTCTCTAATTAAATCATATTCTCAGATTTTGATAGGAGGAATAGAAGTAATTCCTATTATAATAAGTACTTTGATATCACCACTATCCATATATATATTTCTTATTTTATTAATTATTATAGTTATATAGTTTATTATATTGAAATATGAATGGAAAGTTGATAAAAAAAGTGATCAGTTATGAGATACATGAGTCAGATATTAGGAACTGACTATTTAAATATCAAAGTTATTTATAATAGAAGAATATAATACCTTTTTAACCATATCTAATATTTATTGCAGTTATAAAGAAGTATCTCTATTATTATATCTAAATTGTATTGTTACATACTTCTTTATAATGGTAAGAATAAGATTTTGTAATGGTCATAAATTTAAGAAATCAGATATCATCACTCTTGAACTGGAGCCTTCTAATGTATATGATAAAAATGTGATAAAAGTTATAGTAGATGGAGTTCATAAAGTCTATGTGATAAAGAATGAGAATGTAAGTATAGAAGATTTAATGAGATACTATCCTCATTATAGGATAAATATCCATGAAAAAAAGAACTATAACCAATCAGCATCTTTAAATCTTGAATATCCTTGGATAGTCTGTGAAAGATATCATGATATACTACAAGCATTGAGAGATTATGACTATGGCTATTAGATTTAATGATCTTATCATATTTTTATATAGAAATAAAACTTAGGTAAATATTATAGAATATTTTACATCACATGATTTTAGATCTTTAAGCACATTATTCATCTTTTTTACAGCTATTTTTTCCTCCTCTATATTAAATGGTTCTTTTAACAAAAAGTGCAAATCATCAAGAATTAATTTTTTATAATCATCTAATAATAAAGCAGATCCTGGAATGAGAATATTATCTCATTCTGTTCATTAATTTATTAAATGAGTTGCTAATAGATTTACAGGCAGTTTTTTATTTTGATCATCATTACAAAATAAAATCAAATAAAAACCTTTTGGTTCAAAAATTATTACATGATCATTATAATTACTTTGTAGTATTTTATTAATATCTTCTTTTTTAACATTAACTTGTTTTATTTCTGAAGAATCACGTACAAATATATATATTTCTTGAGAAATTTCTTCCATAATAAGCTAATATTAATTTGATTAACTTTAAATATCTGAATTTTTGTGTCATCCAATTTAAGATGGCAGACTGTTAGTATAAAAAGTTTGGTTTATAATAATTCAGATTAAATCTTGGAGATTCAGATTTTTATGCCATAAAATTTTGATCAAGATGTACTTTTCAGTAAATAATATATATATATTTAAAAAAAATTGGTGTTTAGTCAAGATATAGTCACTATATAACTGTTTTTGATAATTACTAATATTATAAAATTATATTTTGAACAGATATCAAATAGGTATAATTTTGATAAAAAATTGGTATTCAGTTAAGATATAATTATTATAGAAAGAGTGATTATACTTTGAATAGATATCAAGTAGATATGATTTTAGTAATATAATTCAAAGAAAATCAGTGTCCGATCAAGATATAATTATTATAGAAAGGATGATTAAATACAAAGTATACTATTTTAATTACATAATTCAAAGAAAAAATCAGTATCTGGTCAAGATATAATTATTACAGATATATATTATAAAAAATTATACTTTGGATGGACATAAAATTAAATGCATTGTTAAGTATAATTCAAAAAAAATCAGTATCTGGTCAAGATAAAATTATTACAGATATATATTATAAAAAATTATACTTTGGATAGACATGAAATAAATAATAACAATTTGGCACTATGTATCTTATTCTTAGGTGATATTCAGATGAATTATATAAATAACATGATTATTATTTTAGCACTAGGTACCTCAACTCTGGCCCTTATAGAGGAATTAACCAGAAAGTTAAGATATTATATGCCAGATTTGAGTATAGCCCTCACATTAGACCCACAAATGATAACACATAATCTAATGCATTATCAGATATATTTTTTTTATTACCTGGCTCATGTGTGACTAATATTATGAAATCAGCCACGTTAACTATGGCACTACATGCCAGATTTAGACATAGTTCTCATATTAGACTGATAATAACTTGAAATTTGTGATCTATACATTATATCTAGGAATATATTATTGATTAAGTAACTTGAAATTTGTGATCTATATGTCACATCTAGAAATATATTATCAGTCAAGTAATTTGAAATTTATGTTCTACTAATCACTCAAATGACTTGAATTTTGCGATTCATATATCATATCTGAGTATATTATAGTATAAATTAAGTAGTTTATAGTTTTTTAGAAACTATAAACTACTAATATAATTATACAATTAATATTCTTTAAATAAAGCAAGTCTTCTTTTAATTCAAAATATTTTAACTTGATCTATTACTTGAATATTATACTATTAAAATTCTTTAATACTTCATAT
>CAJVPS010003184.1:0-10700 GCA_910591765.1 Ambispora leptoticha
CTTAAAAATATAATACAAAGCTAATCTGTTATACAAATAGCACAAAATAAAGATCTAAACTAAAAGAGATCTAAAGAGAAATAACCTAATCAAAATTGTTACACTTGATGAAAAGAAGAAAATAATAACAAAAGAAGTCATCATCAATTTTTGTATAAAAATAATATTTATTATTAATATAAATCTAGCAGTTCTTGCTAAGATTCACAAATTCCTCTTTTTAATCCAGAAGCTCATCACAAAAGAGATATATACAATCTTGAAACAATTGCAAGAAGAAAAAGATATGTCAAATCTCTTGGTTATAAAGTATAATTATAAATTCTTCAATTACTATCTCCTGTCCTATCATCGTATTTTTTATGTACAACTTTATAGCAATACTGATATTCTAATATCAGAAGTGTGAAGAAGTTTTTAAGAAACTTTTGAGAAAAGTGACTTGAAAATATATTAGTCTTACAGTTTAGTGAAAATACTCTAATCTCAATCAAAAATAGTAATGACTATAAAAAAAATCATTTAATAATAAATAAATTATTTGAAAGAGCAAGAAATCAATATTATCATTTGGCAGATCAGTACAATATAAAAGAAGTAACAAGATTTATTGAAAATTTAGAAAAGGCTTTGATATCTATTCTTTAGTAAGAAATATTTTATTATAATATAAAAAAATAATAATTTTAGTTTTTTCTCTTATTTTTATACTTGTATATGCTTTTAAGAATATTTAATATATAATGAAATTCTTATATTTATATGAAATTTTTAAGCAAATAATAAAATTTTAAGTAATAATTAATTATAAGAAAATTATAGAAACTACATTCAGAACTCATTTTAGCAATGAATTGATAATTAAATTTTACATTATTAAATTGAAACAAGAAGTACTAATAAGTAATTTTATTAATTTACTAATTAAATGGTAAGATCATGTAAATCATATATCACTAATTAAATATGATATAATATGACTAAACCAGCTAAATAGCTTGCCTTGCTTTAACAAACTCTCTTATTTATAGTAGAGATCTTCTATTCTTAAAATAATATCAAAAATCAAAAATCAATATAATGTTATAATCTAAATCAAAATTAACTTTGTATAATCAAAGAAATAAAACTAAGTAAAAGAAAGAGTACTAGTATAATTAGAAAAAGTAATCTTTTAAAATTATATTTTTCAAATAATTTAATTTAAAATTGTTTATTTTATATTAGAAAAGCAAATTCTTTTATATATTTTTCAGATATAAAAGTTATTATAATATTACTAACTAATACTATTTAATATATAAGATATAATTAAAGTATTATAATATAAATAACTAGAAATATATTATATTAAAGTATGTTAAAAGATATTAAAGAATATTGAAAAATATTAAAATACATAAAAGAATATTAAAAGATATAAAAAAATATTAAAAGATATAAAAAGACATAAAAGAATATGAAAAGATATAAAAGGATATGAAAGAATATTAAAAGATATCAAAAAATGAGAAAAAATATTTGAGATCATCATTCAAGTATAACTATTTTACTAAAATTAAAAATAATCTTTCACTATACTATTCTATTATATACATAAATATCATATTACAGATAATTTAAAAGTGTAAATTCCAAATATAAATAAAATATAATAATTAAAAATAGAAATATGATAATAAATATAGTAATAAAAATAAATATGTGATATAAAAATAGAGATATTTATAAAATAAATAGAAATTATAAGAAAATGTGATTTTGCATAATCATAAAAAGATTAAGAAATTAAGAAATTTTATGTTACTACAGTAATATATGATTTTTCTTTAGAAAATTTTTACTTTTGTAAAAATTAATTAATAATTTTTAATAATTTTTTCTTATTTAAGTAATATAACTTGATTAGTATAAACTCAAATATATTATTAAATACTTTTTCTTTAGAATTATAAATGAAAAAGATCTTATAAATAATATTATATCAAGAATATCTTTAATATTCTTTTTAATCTCTGACATATCTCTTGAATATTTTTGTAATTGAATTGAAAATATATATCCAAGTTTATAATATTATAATATCATTTGACTATTATTATTCAAAGAATTATTGTAAATTGATAATATAGCTTTCTTAAGTTAAGTTGACTAGTTTTTATTCAAGATCAGTTTAACTTCTTCTACTACAGATATAGATACTTCAGGTTATTCTTTAGAAGTATTAAACTATCAGAACTTACAAATTCTAACTTTTCTTTAATATCTTTTTGTTTAATATTAACTTTGAATTTATCTTTTGATAAAGTAATAATAAAGATATTTAACCAATCAAAGTCTAGGTCATTAGTTATATTATCTGATTCAACAGATACTTCAAGCAATTTAACAATTATCTGAGTATTCAAGAGAAAAGAATTATTAATTTTAATATCTTTAGTAAATTCAGATTACATAAGTAAATCCAAGAATATAATATTAGTTTCTTGTCTTGTATTATCACAAGTAAGTAATCCATAAGTCAAAAAAAATAATCATCTCAAATAGTTATTGAGTGAGCATTTTCTGATAGATTTCTTCAAGAGATTTAATTATTGAAGATATAATGCAAGTAGATAATTGAGATATGATAAAAAATAAGAAAAGTAGAAAGTATAAAAAAATTTAAAAAGATATAAGATAATAAGAGTAAAAGTAATAGATAAAAGTAAAAATGTAAAAGAATAAAAAAAAAGAAAAAATAGAGGGGGTATTTATATAAAATTTGAACTAAAAATCTATTATAAAGAATAGAATATTAAAAAATATTAGGGTAGAGATAATTATAAAAAAAGATAAAATAAGATAAAAAATAATTTCAAATATAGGAGTAACAAGAATAAAAGAGATAATTTATGTAAGTTACTCAATAATAATTTATGATTCAAAGTAATCTTGTTGATCATAATAATATTTGAGTTATCTTCCATTAATAGAATACTTATAAATATTTTCTTTCTAATCACAAATTTTATAAGAGTCATATTTAGCATAATGATGAATATAGTACTATTCTTTATTCTAAGTAGGCTGAAATTTATCTTTAATTACTAAATATTATTTCATATTAAATATTAATATTTTATTTCTAATTTTAAATACTATTTTATTTTAAATTTTATTATTAAATATTTGAGAATATTATAGTTATCATTCTTCTATATTTTGATTTACTTTTAAAATTTGTTAAGATAATTAATCTACTATATAATATATTCATTATAATAGTTTTATTTCTTCTATAGAATCTTCTTTTAAATGAGCAGAAATTTTTAATTCAATTGATAATTTAGTATTTTGTTCATAAATTAAGAAAAATAATTCATGCTTTATTGTTAAATTTTGATTAGTCTGATAAATAAAAAAAATAATAAAAATAAAAGTATTCTATTCTTGTTCATATGCTATTATTAATTTTTGTAAAATTATATACAGTATTCTATTAAAGTATTTTATTATTCTATTAGTTTGTAAATGATAAGATAAAAAAAATTTATATTTGATTCTAAATTTTATTAATAATTTTTTGATTATTTTATTGACAAATTCTAATCTATTATCTGATTGAATTTCTTTAAAATATTCATGTTTACAAATAATTTCTTCAAAGATAAATTTTGTAATTGTAATAACTTTCTTATCTGGAATTGCTTTAGTTTTAGGCCAATTTATAAAATAGTCTATTACTGTAATAATATATTAATTTCTAGTTATTGTGATTTTACTAGATCTAATTAAATCAATAACTATTCTATTAAAAGATTATCCAATTTTGATAAAGTATAAAATTGTTTAATAGTTTTTTCATTAGTTTATTGACAGATCTTATAAGTTTTTATATAATTCTTTATATCAGTTTTCATATTATTTCACCAATATTTACTTGCAATTTACTAATAAATTTCTTCATATTCAAAATATTCAAATAAAAAACTTGAATATAAGTTAATAAGAATAGCTTCTATTTTATTTTCTTTAATAACTTAAAGAGATATAGTTAGTTCTTTTTTTCTATTAATTTTATATAATATGCTATTAATTTATAAAAAGTATTTTGATTAATTATGAATTTTATATTGTTATTCAAGAATTAATTTTATAGAATAAGTTTTGTTATCCAAATATCATTATAAATTATAGTAAGTTATTAAATTCATATTATAATTATAAAGAGAAAATTTATTTAATAATCTTCTGAATATATCTGAAATAAGATATTAATATTTTGATTTTTTCTTTCAGATCAATAAGTAATAATAAAAATATATTTCATAAGAGACATGATCCATCAGTTTATTCTAGCAGAATGACTTGATTGATTTTAAATAATCATCTCAAGATATTGTGATTGGTAATTATTTCAAAAACTATTCTAATTAAATAATGACAAAATTATCTAATAGCCCATACTACTACTAGTACTTCTTTTTCTATTACTCTATATTTTTGTTCATTTAATTTCAAAGTGACACTTATATAAGTGACTACTTATTCTCTTCTATCTTTATCTTTTTAAAATAGAATAGTTTCAAGTTCTGAATCTAAGATATTAGTATAAAGATAAAATTTCTTTATGAAGTTAGGATAAATTAAAATAGATACAGTTATAAGATATTATTTTATTTATTAAAAAGCTTCTTCTTATTCTATAATCCAAATAAATAATTCTTTATTATGAAATAGTTTGAATAGTGATATAGTGATTTGAAAAAATTCTTTTACAAATTTTCTATAATATTCAGCTAATCCAAGAAATAATCTAAGTTCTTTAATAGTTCTTGATTAAGAAAAATTCTTTATCTTTTGAATAGTTAATAGATCAGAAGAAATTTCTTTTTTAGTTATTACATGTTCAAAAAATAATAATTCTCTTCTGCAAAAGTTATATTTTTCTGAATTAAGTTTCAAATTGATATTTCAAATTCTACAAAATACTTTATTGAAGTAATCCAAGTATTTTTCAAAATTTTTAGAGAATATATTCAGATCATCAATATACACATTGGCAAAATTCCAATTATATTCTCCTAATATTATATTCATAACATATTGAAAAGTTACTGATATATTATATAATTCAAAAGGCATAATATTAAATTCAAATAATTCTTCTCTAGAGATGAAAGCAGTTTTAGATTTGTCTTTTTCTTTTATTTCTATTTGCCAATATCTAGAGATTAAGTCCATAAATAAAAATTAGTAAGCATTTTCAAGTGAATTCATTATTTCATTAATTTTTAATAATAAATATATATCTTTATGGATAACTGCATTTAGTTTTCAGTAATTAACACAAAATCTTTTTTTTATTCTTTTTGAAAATTATAATGATAGATAAAGTTCAAGAACTAATTAATAGTCAGATAATATTTGCTTCTAATATTCTTTAAATTTCTTCTGATATGAATATCTAGTCTGGAAGAATAGTTTTATAAGAATATTATTTGATAGATGATTTATTTTTAATATATATTTCATGTTAAATTAGATTACTTCTATCAAGTTTATGTAATTCAATTGCAAAAATATTAGCATTATCTTCTAGTAATTAAGTAAGAAGTTATTCTTGTTTAGCAGTTAATTTTTATTTTTTAATAACTTTTTCTTCTTATTCTTATTCTAGGAAATAGATATATACTTTTTGATGATTAGTAGATTCAAATTTAGCTATTTCTTGACTAGATTATTTTAGTTTTTCTTTAATAGAAACTGATTTAAGTTAGTTAATAAGAGCAAGCTGTAAAAATATAAGTTGAGTAATTTTCTGATCTGACTCAATAATATAATCTTTTTCTAAGTTATTTTGAATGATAATACTAATATTTCTAGTATATTCAGAGTTAATAGTTTTATCTTTAATATTAATTCCATGTTTAGTAAGAGATAAGTGAAATATTACTTAATATACAATATTTATAGAAATTTCTATAGCAATATATATATCTATTAATATAACTTGATATGATGAAATTCTAATTACTTTTTTTAATATAATAAATATTATATCTAGCATCAGTAAAATATATTTTTTCTGATAATTTTTCTTGATCTTGATCATTATAAACTTTAATTATATAGTAGTTATTATTTTATTTCACAGGAATATGTTTTAAATAATTAGAAAAAGTTTATTAAGAGCCTGATAAATAATATTAAATCTTTCTTGTATCTCATTCAATTCAAGTTAAGGAAATTGTTTTGAAATTAGAATAAAGCTAATTTCTTTAATTAATTAATTAGTAATTACTTTTTTTAGAATTAGTTCTAAAATCATAGAACTAAAGATGATGCAGCAAGTATGTGATACTTATTTGTCATCTATTGCAATATATTACAACTTCAAAATTTTATAAGTCATAACTAGTTGTAACTAGGTGATGTTTTATTTATTATCATGTTACAATAATTGAGGAATCATTTTTACATAGGATATTTTTCTTTGTATACTTTAGCTGGAAGTTCAGATTGTATATAATCATTATATGTATTCTTGACAGAATTTCATATTAATATAATCTAAGTGGACAAGTTATTATTTTGATTAGAACTGAGTTATTAATAAATGTATTGAAATATTTCAATAGTAAAGACTTTTACAGAATTCTCATAAATAATTTCTTGAACATAATCATCTTTATACATAAAGCAAGATAGAATTACTTTGCCAATTTCATTATATTCATAATAGACTTCTAATAGTATTTCATATTCTTTAAGCTTATTAATTATTTTAATATTCTTTCTCCATTCTCTATAATTAAATCAATAGATACATTAATATTTATAAGTATAGAAGTATTTTTTTTTATAACTTTCAGTAATAAATATTTCTCTAGGCTTATTACATTTATCATATTGAAAGCAAATAAGAAGATTTAATTATTTTTCTTTGATACAATTATCATAAGCAGTTATCTTTTTTCCATTCATTTTGAAATATATTTCAGTATAATATTTGTCTACATATTTTTCACATTCATGACATCTTTTAATTTAAGAGTTGAGATGAATTTATTATGCAGGAGATTGATTAAATCAAAACTTTATTTTACTCTTTTATTAATGAAGAGTTCTTGTTTAATCTCATCATTCCAATCTTTATTAATCTTAAGTTTAGCATGAAAGAATTTATAAATCTTGATAGTTATCTAATCAACAAGATTATTATAATATTAGTGACATTAATGATCAGATATAAAAAGATTTCTATAGTATCAGCATTGGCTATTTAGTTCTTGCTAATCAAATAACTATTAATTATTTTAATTACATTATTAAATAAACTTCTTGTTTAGTCATTTGAAATCTTCTCAAGTATATTTCTAATTTTAATTTCTTTTTAATAGACTTATACTTTATGAATCCTTTTAATACTTTAAATAATTTAAAATAGTATTTCTTCAAAATTAACATTTTTTAAACTTTAGTTTAGAGTTTTAATAGGAATCCAGACTTTTTTTATAATAATTTTAATATTATCATCATCTTAAAATTCTTGTTATTTAAAGATCACAGTATTCTAATCATTATATTGTTACATGAGAAAAATCTTCTTTTTCAGATACTATTTCTTAAATTCACTTTCAGAATCTTTTTCTGATTCATCTTCTTTAGAACTTATATCTTCAAAAATCAGTTCTTCTCTATCATCATAAATAAATTTAATTGGTACTTTTTCTTTTTAATCATTATATTCAAAAGTTAATAGTCCTTTTCTAATATTAATATTGACTTTAATTTTATTCAAAAAGTCTATTTTAATAATTATTAAGTATATTTTAGCTTCAGTGATATCTACTTTAATAGGAATTATGATTTTATCAATATTTAAAAATAGATTATTAATAGCTCCAAGAGATTATTTAGATACTCTATTTATATTTAACATAGAAATATTTGAACTGTATTATATTTTCAATCTTATATCTTTAATAAAGTTTATATATAATAACACATCCAGAAATATCAGTATTAATAATTAAATCAATAATATTCTTTCCAACTTTTGCTTTACACTAGGCAAAGGTGGTTTTGAATTTTTATTTAAGTAATACTCTTCTTTTTCTTTTTGACTTGAGTACTATGACATGATGTATTTCTTTTGATAGTTAAGTTCTTTATGAAGAAAAGATCTAAATAAGTTAAGTAATAGTTATATTAGCTTTTTATTAAGTTAAATCTTCTAGAATATCATATAGTTCAGTCATGGTAGTTAGTATAGATAAAGTAATTTTACTTTTTTTTTGTGAATAGTCTTCTTGGTAAGTTCTTCTTCAAGAGCTTTAAATAGTTTAGTATTATTTATATCTTAATCAAGAATAACTTCAGAAGTGTCTTCTTATTCTTTTTTTTTATTATTATTTAATTTCTTATTTTCATTAACTATATTTTTATAAAAATGACCTATAGGTCTAGTTCTATAAGAAGTAGTTCTGAAATTTCTGGATTTTCTTTCAGCAGTCAAGTATTCATGTATATTAAGTAGTAAATTTACATTATCTAATTTAGTAATTAGTATCTGAATACTATTAGTAAGAGTCTGTATTTGGACTAATAATATATTTTGATTATTATTTGTATTTTGATTATTGCTAGTATTTGTCTAATTTGATGGCATATTATTTTGTTACTAATTATTTTCATTCATTCTCTGACAATTATTTTTAAAGTTATTTTGATTATTCTAGTATGATTATAACTGAGAATAATTAGGATGAATATAATCTGGCTCATCATAATTATAACAAGTAGAATTTAATTTAGAATTTTAATTATTAAATCTATAAGCTAAATTATTTTTGTTATAATTTGATTCTTTGTTAATTTTAATACTTTCTATTTATTAGTTGAGATCTTGAAGTGCTATCAAAATAACATTTAGTATTAAGTTATCTTGGATCTGAGATTGATAATATTCATAAATTGATATATTTACATCTACTTTTTCTATATTCTTTGCAACTTGTATCATATTTAGAAAAGTTTTATTAGCTGAAATCTGAATCTATTTTCTAATCTTTGGCTTTAATTCTCTTTTATAAGTTCAGATCTTATATTTATTTGAATATTTAATTTCTAAATCTACTTGTCAAAGTAGATTAATAAATTTATCTGTGTATTCTTTCATAATATTAGTCTGTTGCAAGGTTTTAATCTTATCTTATCATTAATTAATTCTTTTCCAGGTATAAAAATATATAGCAAATTGATAACTAAAACTATATAACTGGTCTTGATTATTATTTTAAGTAGTTAATCAGGTGACATTATCTTTTTTTCTTTCATCATATCATAAGATAGCAGTATCTTCTAGATATTCTTTAACTAATTATACTTTCTAGTATTTGTGATATCATTAGCTTGTATGATAATATTAAAATCTTTAAGCCATTCAGTTAGATCTTGATCATTTTCTTTATATTTTCTGATAGGAATAATAATTTTTTTTATAAGCCAGGTATTTTGATCAGCTATTTGGTTAGCAAGTACTTCAAGAGCTTGAATCAAGTTATCTAAGTTATTTAATTAAGTTATTTAATTATCTTCTTCTTCTTCTGATTGATTATTATCTTCTAAATCAGTTTGAATATTTTCTTTTAAACTAGAATAATTATTATTTTCTTCTGATTCTGGGATTAATGTGTATTATATTAAAGAAATAGAGATATTTTCTGAATTTTTTATTTCAGAATAGTATCTGTTAATATTACTATTAATAAAAGGAGTTCTTAGTTGAATGGTAAAGTCTTGATAGATGAATCATTAGTAAAATTCTTTAATTAAGTCCAGTTATTCTTCTTGGATATTAATGTGATCAAATATAAAAGTATTTACTAACTAATCATAATCTAATAATTAATAATATAATAAATAATAATATAAATAAAAATGAATAAGAATAAATAAAAATATAAAGAAATAATAATTAATAAATATAATTAAAAATATTAATAATCTAAATTAGTAATAAGAATATATATAATAATCATTTACAAGATAATATATTAAATCTAATATATTAGATATATAAATAATTATTTATATATTTAGAATAAAATTAATCTTTATAAAAAGTAATTCTAAAGCTAATCTATAATACAGATAATATAAAATAAAGATTTGAGTTAAAAAAGATAATCTAATCAAAATTATTATAAAAACTTTTTTATAATTATATCTCTTTATAATTATTTAATTTTGTTTTTTTAAGAATAATAATTATAGAAAAATTTAATTATATATTATAAATATAATAAATCTTCTCTAATATTTATCTTATAAAACTGATTAATTTTATTAATATATATAAGAATAGATATCATAAAAATATTAGAATTTTAAATAATAACATTATGTATAATAATATTATATATAATATTTATATCTCAAAGTAAATCTTAAATCTTATTTATAATAAATTTCTCTTCTATTAAACTAAACTAATCTCTTATAAATTGTGAACAAAAAAATTAATTGATTTTTTATTATCTTAACTCATATATATTTGATTAAATATATTATAAAAGACTTTATAATCTTGGTATGTCTTGCTTTTTTATAAATTTGATAAGATCTTGCTATTTATAAGATTATTTTATTAATAGTTATAAATAAGATAAAATATGATATGAATAAGTTTTAATTTTATAACTTATAATTAT
>CAJVPS010003185.1:0-10699 GCA_910591765.1 Ambispora leptoticha
ATTTTAATATAAAAATAAAAATTATTTCTTATTAAAATTATAAATTTTAATATAGAGAGAAAATTTTAATTTTCATTTTATTTTATTAGTAAATTTAGTCTCTTGAATCATTACTTTTAGTTATTACTATATATATATAAAATCAATAAAAAAATAAAATCTTAATATTAATATAAATAATATATTTTTATTTGATATTTTTTTTGATTTTTATTTTTAAAAAAATAAAATTATAAATATTTAATAATATTTAAATTAAAATAATTAATTATAAAATAAAAAAATAAAAAAATTAAAAAAATATATTAAAATAAAAAAATTAAAGAGAAAAAATTGAAAAGATAAAAATAATTAATAAAAAAATTAAAGAAACTAATAAAAATATTAAAGAACTGCTAATAAAATTAAAAAACTAATAAAATAATTAAATATATTTTAAATAATAAAGAAAAATTTAATAAAATATTAATTTAATAATAAATATAATTTTAATAAAAAATAAATTTATATAATAAAAATATCAATAAATAAATTAGAATTTAAAATAAAATACAATCTGATCTCTTTATAATCATTATACTTGAATAAGCAAAATTAGATAACTAAAAAGAGATGTGATTATAAAGAGATTTTTTTTTAATTATAGTTGATTAGTAATTGGAAAACTTAAAAAAGTTGACTATAAAAAAAGATAACTATAAAGAAATATGACTATAAAGAGGTCTGACTATATATTATTATAACTTTAATAAAAAAAATTGGCTATAAATAATAATTTTAAAAGCATTTTTAAAATATAAAAAAATTATCATAAAATATTAAAATTAATATATAAATATAAAATATATAAAAATTATTTAGATTTTTATTTAAACTTAAATTATTTAATTATTATTTAGTTTAATTATTTTTATATTTTTTATAACAAATTAATTTATTTTTAATTATATTAAATCTAATTTATTTATTAATAAATAGTAAAGAATAAGTTATAATGATATATTATCAAATAATTTAAACTTAAATAAAAATTTTTATATATTTTATATTTATATATTAATTTTAATATTCTATAATAATTTTTAAAGTCACCCTTTTTAAGTTTTCCAGTTATTAATTAATTATAATTAAAAAAATCTCTATAGTAATACCTTCTTAAAATCATCCAATTTTGCTTTTACAAGTGCAGTGATTATAAAGAGATTTGACTATTGTTTTGATTTTGATCTAATTTTATTTTAATTTGTAGTTTATTATTAAAGGTTTATTTGTCAAAGAATTAGTGCATTAGGACCATTTGGACGATCTGAACTTTCTGATGAGTTTATAAATGTACTATAATAATACATTCTTAATTAAGATTTTGCTATAGTATATTGCATATCAAACAGAATTTGAGGGGGTTACTAGAGATGATTGATAAGCGTTACGTCACACAACAACGGAAATTTGGAAATTCCCACGAGATCTTTATCAAGATAGGCGTTAACGTTAATATACTAACAATAATAATTACTATCACTCTAGTCACTCCATTCTTTTCTGCCACATATCGACTGGTTATAGAGTTAGACTGAGCTTGATATATATTAAGATGCTGTTGTGCTGAGGAATTTGTATTCCGTTTTTTGTTGTTTCTTTGGGCAGTTTCCCAAATCCTCATATCAGACAAGAGTTCACGATGAGATTTATATACTTCGCACTTAAAACTCTTTACTTGACTATCTTTCTACCCAATAAATACGAGTAACTTCGTTCAACACTTTTTTTGAATTACAAACAACCTCGGATTGTTCGTTTATTTGACTTCTATTAGGAAGATTAACAAGCTAGTTATTAATTTCGCACTGTAGCTTACAAATTTTAACGGAACAACACAAATGTCATCTCTAACGAAAAAACGCCTATCAAAGAACGTCAGTGACAAGCACCTCGTCAACTATGTCTGCTGTCTTCGCGGGCTCTGCTAGCACTTCTGGATCGATGGCAAATGATCCATTGACTCCACCAGATAATAATCTTGTTTATCATCATCAGCTGCAACGACATGAACAGATTCATAATTATCGTACGCTACCAGAATATAATAATAATGCTAGTAAACAAACATTACCAAAACAACAATCGCATATCATCATCAAGGTTTTTCAAATCAGCAAGAATTTTCTTCTCATCATCAACCCGAATATAGTCAAGCAGAATATTCTCGTAAAGATCAGAAATTTCAGCATACTCGAAGAGAAGAATTCTGGACAATTGCGCCAGAAGAATTAAACAACAATCATTTTATGCAGAATTTTTCGTCAGCAGAAACAAA
The DNA here is from genome assembly GCA_910591765.1 of Ambispora leptoticha. Lineage (NCBI taxonomy): Eukaryota > Fungi > Glomeromycota > Glomeromycetes > Archaeosporales > Ambisporaceae > Ambispora > Ambispora leptoticha. The sequence goes on from CAJVPS010003185.1 coordinate 2,318, forward strand.
TGAACGATTGACATTGGTAGAAAATGAGAATGAAATGTTAAAACATCGATCGGAGGGGACGGAGAAGGAAAATAAAAGCTTGAAGAGGAAGTTGGAGGAAACAAAACAATCAGAGGATGAGAATCGGGGTTTGAAGAGGAATTGGAGAAGAGAAAAGAATCATCATTGTCTTCATCTACATTTAAATCCGAAGACACCTACAGGATGAACAAGAAGAAAAGAGGAAGCAAGGATAGGAAATTAGAGGAAGAGATTGAAATTTTGATAAATCATAATGATCGGAACGTCGAAAGTTCGTACGAGCAAATACGCTTCATGAGGCGGAAAACAAGTTCCAGGAATCTCAAATTGATCAATAAAGACAGTTGCATCAAATGTTGCGAATTTGGAAAAACTTCTCGTAGAAAACGGATTGCTTGTAGCGGATTTGGAAAAAATCCGCAAAGAAAACGAATTGTTTGTTCGTGAAAAGAATCTTATATCCCGTGAACAAGAGCTTCTTAAGCAAGGACATGAAGAATTAAAGAGAAAACTTAAAACGGAAGACTCAAATCTTGTTTAAATCGAGTACTTTATGTCGCTACCGCTATTTTTATTAGCATCATCATTTATTCATCATCATTATCCTTGTAATTTTATTGGCTCGCAAGGGTGGCGACTTTTGTAATGGTGCTTTAAGCCATCTTTTATAAATTTGATTTTATATATAGTCAAATTACCTTGACTATGGAGTATGCATATATTCATTACTTTTTCCCTTTACTCAACTTCTATTAAATGCTTTATTATTAATATCATTTATCTTCTATATTTTTATATCAAAATCTCCAAGTCATTTGTATTATAAATTAGAAGTAAAAGATTTCTCATATTAATCGTAGATCATGTGATTTAATCCGAAAGTATTTGTTTACTCGTGCAGTCATTATTTCCCATGAATTCATATTTTCATCAAATTTTAATATTCGAGCCATCGTATACAAATTTTTAGATTCCGTCTTCCTCTTTAATTTCACGAGCACAATTTAAATTTTTAATAAGATCACACTTGAATATCAAATATCAAGATTGCTTGCCAGAGAAACAAGTGCGATCGTTTCAGTTGGTCTAACCAAAATATTTCCTCAACTTGTAAGAATGAAATCGGTAGAATTGAGTCTCTTTTCTTTAATAAATACAGCAAATCTGTTACAAAGGTCAATGAATTTCGTAGCTCTTTTGCGGTGGGAACTTTGTTGCTCGTCTGCATTTATTATTGATTTCTTTTGATTTTGACCACTAATTAAAGGAGAAATGTCATTTAGTTTTTACAATATATGCGATCTTTGAAGTTTTACGCATCAATAATGACCGCGATCGATATTCTCCAAGTGGAATTTTAAAACGAATAGTTGATATAGATGAAGATTCATCATAATTAACTTTCAGCGGCTAATTTGCCCATCCAAAACAGCTGGTTCAACCATTCTTTTTTAATAATATTTACAGTATCTAATCCCTTTTGAAGACCAATCACAGTCAAGACTCCATTCTTTATAATCTCTGCTTTCTCATATGCGATTTTTTCAATACATTCCCAAAAACTCTTCATGATCCAATCCGATCGCTCTACAAGAAGCTTATCAAAAAATCCATGACATCATGTGTACCATCAATCCAACTAAGTCAACTTTTTTAAATAATAATGTACAGTATCAGCAGCGACTTTTCGCATAAACTGAAGCTTGTAATCTTTTCGGTTACTTGACGTTGATTCGAATCGAATCTCGTGGTTCGAAGAAATGATGTGAATTATATCCGCCAGTTTGTTAACGGCTTTAATAGTATGTTGTCAATATATGATGATGTTGACTCTTTACCGTTTGTCCCTGTTATATGATTTAGAAATGGATAAATTCGTCGTAGTTTCCACATTTCCGTCTAATTCATTTCCAATCAAATTTCAGACTACTGATAAATCTTCCAGTCTACACTTGTGTAATTCAAATAATGCATTTCTTTAACATCAATTATAGTAGTGAGTTTAAAAATTTCATTAAAATTTAGATTGTTAAAATTTCTACATTCTGGACTGCAAAATGCAGAAATTGCAGATCAATGGGGTTTTTTTTGTAGAAATTAGAACTTTAGAAATCACATTAAACTACAGAGATTGCAGAAATTGCGAATTTACCCCCCGTTCTTATATCATGTCCTCTTTGAATAAAAATCGCGTTTTTTTGATTAAAAATTAATTTTATGATGGCACGACATAAGAAAATCGCTTCTCAAACTCGTATTTCTGAATTTCCCAGTCATTTTTATACTAATGACGATTTACTTTTTTGCAATTTTTTGTAATATTTCCATTGAATGGAAACGTAAATCAACAGTAGATGATCATGTTAAAAAGGTTTGAAATTTCCTTTAAAAAATTTAATTCACATATTTCTACACACTCTTCATATTCTTTATTCAAAGCATGTCAAGTATTTGATCCTGCTTATGCTTGCTTTGGTACAATTGAAATAAGAGATATTTGACAATATTCTATTATTCAAGAATTTGCTTCAGAAGATTTACTACGAGAATGGGCCATTATTGTGGATGGAATAAGAGTGAATTATTAGAAAATTTGGATTTAGATGAGTTTTGGCGAGGTAATATTAATCAATTTCCATTATTGTCTAATATAGCTTTGAATCATATTTGGTTACCTATTTCTAGTTGCAGTGTAGAACGCAGTTTTTCAAACTATAACAATATTCTATCTAAATTAAGACAAAATCTTTCTGAAGATTTACTTAGATCATTGAATATGTTATATTTTAATAAATAAAAAAAACTGCAGAATAATTACAAATTTGAATTATTATTGCAGAATTATTACAGAATCTAAAGTATTATTGCAGAATTATAAGTTTTTAAAATTGCAGAATTTTTGCAGAAACTATACATTATTGAGACGGAATTTACCTTTAGTCACCGCAGAAAATCATCGTCCCTGGAGTCATGTAAGATTGAAGTCACCATATTCGAAAATCATGTGACCGCTCTTTTCAATTTTGCTTCCACCTTTCTATTATAAAAAATACTCGATGTACCATAATTTATATTGGGAGATGTTTTCGGTACCATCAAAATGTCAGAAACCATGATCCACATGGTCTACACGGGAAAAGAGCCCGTTCGATAAACATATTATCATTGCTAGCGGGCGAAAGGAGTTAGTGATTAATGATTCGAAAGACATGGACGTCCTGATGAGGAAAAAGTGGGGCTATACATAGAGAGATAGAAGAATTATAATAATAGCGTGATTAGCGAATTTTGAAATTCGTGTGATGTCAGTTTTTTATCATTTGCACCGGAAGTAAAAAATTTATGGCGATGTGAGAGGTTTGACTTTAAACAACATTTTAGAATGCGTCTTCTTATTTCGGCTACATCTAAATAATTTGTTCCATCTATCCCTCAAGAAACTTGTAGTTAATGAAAAATGGCTAGTTTTATTATATTATTAATTTTTATTAATTCCCTCATTATTCGATTTTATTATAAAGTAATAATAAAATACAAATTTAAAGAAAACTATATTACATAAATTCTTGATCCAAATTGGTAATTTTTTGAAATGGGCTCGACGTCAGAGGGGCAGCTTGGACCGTACACCAATAATTAGAACGCGTCATTAAATAAAACACGTGTTTCACGTGATTTTGAGGTCACGAGTTTATTTGCATGTCGTTAATAATATCATTTTATTATCATATATCTAAACCACTCTTCTTTGTATACAGACTCCCATATAACCACCCTCCCCATACAACCGACACCCGTTCTTAACCAAGTTACACCGTGGTAGAATGTAACAGGCTCGGGATGGTTTATGCCACGAAGCAAGTTATTATGGGATATCTTATAATTTTTATACAAGTGTGCATAGTTCGATGGTGTGTAGTAATGCTTGCATTTTAGATAAGTCACCTCGTTTGTTTCAAAAAACATGTTTATAAACGCATTTATAAGTGAATTCAAAGATAGAAGCGAATATTCATTGCAGCAAATTTTATGTCACAATACTCATGATTGTTGTAAATTTATTAAATGTCAACAAAATACACGATCTGCTCTGGATGTTTCAAATATTACAAACGGATTTATGATTTTGAAGGACAATCTAATAAAAGAATGTAACAAAATTAAAAAGATTAATATTCAAATGAATTTCTTTTGAAGTTTTGAACATAAATATCTTTCACAAGGAGTAATTTATGGATGATTGTCCATTAATTAGTACATGTAGATGGAATCATGATTCAAACCGACACATTATACACAAAGTTATGTGGAAATCATTACATTATTCAAAGCAAATTACTCAAGAATTTATACACGAGGGAGGTAAATAAAAATGTACATTCCTAAAAACTCTGGTTACAAATGATCTTTTGAAACATATTAATTTCAAATACGAAAAATCGACTTGGAAAGAAAATTTAGAATATTTATATGATATACAATAAGCTAACAAAAATTCACAAGAAAAATTTGTACATCGTGACTTTCATCTCTGAAACATTTTGATAATGGCTCACAAACATAAATTGCTAAATTTGTGCTTAGTATTCCACAAATATGGATACTCAAACCAAAAAATTTGTGGAGTACTTCCTTATAAGCGTCCAGAGGTTCTAAATGGAAAACATTAACGCAGTATATATTTATAGCTTTAGAACAGCAATATGCGAGATACAACAGTGAGCGAAGTCATGATATATATCTTGTTTATTACTATGGTTTATACTATGAATTACAGTACAGATCCGAGCTTTTTCAGAACTCCTATTCATGATAGAGACCCGGGTGGTAATCTTGGGGGTCTAATGCTAGAGGGGTGGTTCATGCCACGAATTATGTACTCATGACTACCTTAGTTCGTATAAAAAAATGGGTTTTTAATATCATTTTTGCGAAATATAATCAATATCCTTGTACTGATTTTTTACCCTACTTTTTTGAAGCTTAAAAGAATAACGTCAAATGCAAATCTATTTAAGTTATCGTTATTATTAAAAAATTGGAAATTTTAAAAAAAATTTAAGGTCGAATTGACAATTAAATTTGTCGATATACATGTATAGCGATAGGGAGGTAAAAATCAATTACGGTGATGTTGTTTATACTTCCGCAAAATACGGTATACAAACAAACTTGATGTATTAAGTAAAGTTGTTCATAATTCCATATTCTATATAATTTTGAATTTCAGCGAAATTTGCTATTATAGGTCAATTAACTAAGGATATAGATACGAAATCCATTAGATAACAAATATGCAGTTGCGGCAGACTCGCGTACTTGCCTTATATGTATTATTTTGAGAACGCGCGTTACCTCCTTAATATATAAAGAATTAATTCAATTCAAATATATTTTAGATTTCTTTGTTTCTGAAATATTTCAATATTTCATAGCTAAAAAAATAAATGTATAATCTTTAAAAATATAATTCTTCAAATTTTGGCTTATATGATAATAGTTTTACACAAATTTAATTAGTGCATTTCAAATTAGTTTAAAAAATCCACTTTAAAATCAGAAATAACTATATAAATTTCTTTATGCAGAATAATTTATCATTATACTTAAATATTTATCGTTATACATAAAATTCATATCAGATCCGTTAAGACGTCATTGCACCAAACCGTTTTTTCGATTCCCAATTTAACTATAGATATATTCGTCTCAGTATACGTGTTTTCTTTTTTTAGTAATCCGAAATCATATTTACAAATATTTTTGTTTCTATTTAGAAAATAGACTTCGAGTACATGCATATATATATATGATAGACGTAAATTAATTACGTTCAGTTTCTCAATGATATCTTTTTTATCAATATGTAATTTAAAATTGCTAAAAAAGTGGATACATTTATGCTTTCAAATGATAATATAAAATCGATTAGTACACGTATCTTGATTGTTATTCCATCTAATTTTCTATTCTCTTTCATTTGTATAACATGAATAAATGGATTCACGTTGTATCAAAAAAATGCATAACATACGCCTCCACGAGTCATTCACGAGCGTATTATCTATCTTGGATCTTTTTGATTATATAGTGATTACGTTGTATAGGTGACACCAAGAATATGCACATCGAAATACCGATATTACAATCACGTTATACCGATTGTAAAATGTTTCATTAACCCTGAATTTCATTTACCTCAACATCCGTTTACTTACACCTTCTAGTAGTACTAGTTAATTAACTCAGCAATGATAGGTTCTGCCGAGAAATAATGAGATGCATGAAAGTTTTTTTTTTGGCAGGGAGGCGTAACTTTCGCGAGATGTCTGACATCCAACGGCAAAAATTTGAAGCGACTTTTTTGGCTTTGTTTTTTTCGAACAACTTGTTATCGTTATGTGATGTTCGTTTGAGATTTGCTACAGAATTACATAGGATGGGTTTATATGGTATTAGAAAATGCTTAGAATCATAGAAAATGCGTTTGTTTTCGAATAAAGGAAGAAGGAATTAATCAATCACTGTATAATTGTGAATTAATGCACAAACATGTAACATAATAATAAGCAGAAGAACTTTATATAAATAGTAAATAATGGTGGAATTCCTACACTTATATGAACTGTTTAAAGCAAGTCATACATCGATGAAACTGTGAAACGATAGTTCAATCGAAAATTCATTATATATACAAGACGAAGTAAAGATTTTTTCGTTGATAACCAACGAAATTAATTGAATTAGTTTTCGTTGTTATTTGGCAGTGCTCTTTTTTTCATTTTTTTTTCTTCATTTTGCAAAGGGGATGCGTCTCTGATTGATCCATTCATAAATTGTGTGCATAAATTCACTTGTTGTCAACGAAAAGAGAACAATATTTAGGCAGAGCCTCATCCAAATAAACTCTAAGTTGATCTCACAGATAGCAAGAAGACAAAACAAACCACCACGAAGTGTGAAAAATAGAACTACCAATTTTAGCTAGATTTTGATCGAACTTATTTTGTAAATAATACAGGCAGACAGCATACCCTTTTTTTTCATTATAAATAAACCAGCAAAGCATCATCACAATTTTTATCTCAATACCAAAAAATTTGATTATTCTTTGGTATCAAACCTTACGTACGGATAATAATTAACAACAAACAATACGACAAAAATGCACGGCATAATAAAATCAACAACCTTGATAATCACACTTTGCTTCACTCTCTTTACCACAACCTCAAGTTCACTGCCAATATTCTCATTACTGCAAAAACGCGGTTTCAGCGGCGTGGCAACTTTTTATAATGCCGGTTTAGGAGCATGCGGTATAACGAATTCTGATTCCGACATGATTGCGGCATTGAATGCTCCACAATGGGGTAATCCAGCAAACCCAAATGCGAGTCCTTACTGTGGGAAGCAAGCGATCGTTACAGGGCCAAAAGGTTCAGTCACAGTCACAATTACTGATAAATGTCCAACTTGTGCATCTGGATGCTTAGATCTTACACCGGGCGCTTTTGGTAAAATCGGAGATCCTAACGATGGAAAAGTCCCAATTACTTGGGATTGGGTTGATGGTGGAGGTGGCGGCAATTCTTCACCACCACCACCACCACCACAAGCCAGTCCACCACCACCTCCAACCTCCACGCCACCGCCACCAAAATCAACAACACCAAGCACCACTTCGTCGTCACCTGACCCAACTCAGCCTTCACAAAGTAGCTCGAAACCTTCTCCATCTACAACATCGAGTAGCTCGCCTTCAAGTAGTACAGATAGTTCCAAACCTACATCCACAGCTGATCCAAATGTCAGTAAAGCACTTTACGATGGAATAGTCGTATCTAATATGCCATCAATGCCATCAACGACACCAAACTCTTTGAAAAATTCAGTTGTTCAACTATCACCACCGTCAACTTCAAATGACAATACAGATGCAGCTGCATCGAAAGGTTCGGAAACATTATCAACCACAAAAGTGTCAAAGAAGCACAAAAAGAAAAAAGGCAAAGGTGGAAAGAAGAAATCAAAAGGAACAAAAAGAACGACGAAAAAATAATAAATCGATTTTATTAATTTTATTGTACAAAGTTAAAATCTCCTTAATAGAAAAATCAATTTCCAAATTTCCATTCACGGATGTATAATTAATTAGCCCAAAAAGATCATTTCTGTTTCAAAATTCACATAAGTTAGCGTTTAATTTTCCATTTTTAAAAAACAAGGAATCTTGTCAATGTTTACATTGGCTTTTTCTTTTCGCCTGGTGCGCTGGGATAATAAAAAAGATTTCAATCGCTGGTAAACAAATCATAAATCAACATGTCGTGTTCACACATAATGTTTTCTTTTCTATTG
>CAJVPS010003186.1:0-10694 GCA_910591765.1 Ambispora leptoticha
ATAAATAATTATGAATAGGTTATGTTAAAGTATATTAAAAAACATCAAAGAATGTTGAAGAATGTTAGAGTATGTGAAAGAATATTGAAAGATATGAAAAGATATGAGAAGATATAAAAAAATATTGAAAAATGTGAAAAGATGTAAAAGTATATAAGAGAATATTAAAGAATATCAAAGAATATGAAAAGATATTTGAGATTATTATCCAAATATAACTGTTTCACCAAAATTAAAAATAATCTTTCATTATACTATTCTACTATATACATGAATATCATAATACAAAATAATAAAAATATAGATTTCAAATATTAAATAAGATATAATATTTAAAAATAGAAACATGATAATAAATATAGTAATAAATGATATGAAAATAGGAATAATTATGAAATGAATAAAAATTATAATAAAGTATAGTTTTTCATAACTAGAGAAAGATTAGAAAATTAAGGAATTTTATGTTACTATGATAATACTATATTAGAAAAAAAAATAAAATAAATTCAAATAGAGTAAATCAGTATCAAGCAAATTGTAATGAACAAATTATATTATGAATGAGATTAAATTATCTTAGAGAATCTTCAGGTAAGTTTTTGTACAGATATTTTATTACTAATGGCATGAAATGACTTGAGATATCTTTTTTAGTTTCTTATATATATATATATTTTTTTCTTGATAATTATGAGCTTATGATCTCTCAAACAATGGTAAATTTTTATTTTTTCTGTTTTTTTTTATACTTGATAAGAGACCATTATACTCTAATCAGATTATATCACATTTTTCTTGTAACTTGCTTGACACTTATAACTTCATAAAAATCACTATTTTTATTCTTGTCAGAGATGGCCTACTGGTATAACAAGTATCATATTTATACCTAAAAAATTTTCATCTAGTGTATTATTTAAAAGTAAAAGAAGAAAATAATCAAAAAAAATTAGGATCAACAATAATAAAAAATAGGAAAACATGATGTATATATTTACCTATGTTATTACATATATAAATTGGGTATTACTTTTTGAGATAACTATATATAAATATTATATTATAAGATAATAAAAATATAAATCCCAAATATTAAATAGAATATAATATTTTAAAAATAGAAATGTGATAATAAATATAGTAATATATGATATAAAAATAGGAATATTTATAAAATAAATGAAAAATATAAAAATATATAATTTTACATAATCAGAAAAAGATTAAAAAATTAAGAAATTTTATATTACTATAGTAATAATATTATTATTATTTATTAATTATTGTATAATATAATTTTATATACTATATTATAATAAACTTTTAAAAAAATTATCTTAAAATCTCAAAAGCTAATATCAAATACTAAACTTTTAAAACTTTTAAAATTCTAATACTTTTAAAATTCTGAGTTTCAAATATTAATATTATTAAAATTCTAATAATATATTTAAAAATATATAATAATATTATAAATTATACTCTGGAAGGTAGGTTTTATTATGAATATAGTTTATAATAAGTTTTGAGAGTGAAAACTAAATTATTTATAAAGATAAAGAGAATTATAATTATTCTAAAGATTTTCTAGTGTTAATACTTATGAGTATTATATCAATATAATATAAAAATAAAGTAAAATGAAAATATAAAAATAAAGTTATAATTACAATTATTAAACTAAGGGTAGATACTAAAAATTAAGTAATAAATACTAAAAATTAGGGTAATAAATATCAAATGCAACAAATACAAAAACAAAAGTAATAAATACTAATACAAAGATAACAAATATCAAACTAAAGCAGCAAATTCTAAACTAAGCTTTTATATATAGAAAAGCTTACAAGAATCTTCTAAATCAAATAAAATATACTTGGCTTATTTTAAGTGGAAAACATCTATTATCTAAGTTTTTTAGGCAAAAAAACTTGTAAATAATCAGAATATAATCTATTATGATAGAAGAGATAAATGAAAGTAAAATATTAAGATAAAAATTAAAAGAAAATTATAAGATAAATATAACTCAAGTATTTTCAAAAGATAATTAAATTATTGCTATTCAAATATATTTATTTTAAGTTTCAGAGCAGAAATATTTATATATCTTTGAGATTTTACAAGTTTCTATCTAAACTCATTTACTACTTTAAATTACAATTATAAATCTTAAGGTAAAAGATTAATAAATGAATAAGTAAAAATAAGAGATAAGATATATGTGATAAGTTAAATAATAATATAAATAATAAAGTAAAATGAAAAGATAAGATTAATATTTTAAAAGAAAAAAATAATAATAAGAATAAATAAAATTCATTACTGAACTATTTTTGAAGTATTTCTGAATTATTTTTAAATTATTTATGAACTATTATTAATTTTGGAACTAATTATTTATTAATAATCTTAAAGCCTTATAAAAATATTACAAGAATATTGCAAAAATATTATTGAATTATGACTAAATCCATAACTAATATATTAATTATATTATTCAAAATTATATATCTTCTAAAGATTAATTGATTAGTTAAATTTTCTAAGTTTGAAAAATTATAAAATTAAAAAAATTTATATTACTATAATAATATTTAATTCCTCTAAGTAAAATTAAGCTCTAGCAAGACTATTAAATTCTTTTCAAAATTTCTTTAATTTTTTTATTTCTTATATATACAAGATCATTATAAGTAATTTATTAAAAATTATATACTTTCTCAAGTCTATATTTTTCTAATAGCTAGTGAATTTATTTTTCAAGAAGGAAATATCTTCTGATCAAAGTAACTTCTTTTGATTGTATCATTTCTCTTTATAGTTCCATTAGTTTTCTAGAATATTATTTAGATATCTCTTTTAATAATTATTCAAAATAATAATATCTAATAAATTATAATTTATTAGATTAATTATTATAATTTTCAAAGAGATTATTAAATATAATCTGAACTCTAGTCTTTCAGCTTTAATCAGGTTGAAATTGATAATTGATATTTGCTATTATTGCTTTTCTTGAAATTTTTATATTGATTATATTCATAAATCATTTTATTTTAGAACTATTCTGTGAATTATTTAGTAAAATTGAGATTTTTTCTACTATTAGTTTAGTTCTTGAGATATTTCTAAGATTATATTGATGTTAAGTTATCTTTTAGTTATAAGATCATAAATAACTTTCTAATTACTGTTTTTAAGTATTAATTGATCTGCATAAATTTGTAAAGTTTCACAAAATTTTTTGTCTTTCAATTATTAGTGAAGAGTCAAGTTATTTTGAATAAAATCAAAATTATTAAAAAGAGTATTCATCTTTAAAGAGTTAAATACTAACAAGAAATTAAGTTATTTAATAAGGATATTAAAATAATTAAAAGTAAAAAAATTTAAAGAAAATATCAAAGTAAAAGTTTTATATTTATAAAATATAATTTTTAATAAGTAATCAGTATATATATATGTATATATAACTAAATAAGATTTATATAAAATTAAGAAATAAATAAATAAATATTATGAAACTAAAAATCTATTCTTTATTTTCTTCTTCTATTCTTGATATTTCTATATATTTAATAATTATTCTTAATTCAAAGTATTTATTTCTACTATGATAAGACTTTAATTAAGTACTATTAAAAGTTTTGCATAATAACTGGTCATATTGATTTCATAATTTATAAGCTCTATTGCCAAGAGTTTCATAAATTTAGAACTATTTTATACTCCATTGTGACTGAAATTTATTTCTGTAAATAATATATTACTTTATATTATATACTAGAACTTTATTACTAATTTAAATTATGTGATTTTTTATAATTTTGAGTTATATCTTTCTTTTATTTATTATTACTATCTTTTGATTCATTTTTATACTATATTGATATCATTTGGTAAGTGATGGATTAAAGAAAATATTTGATCTAATATTTCATCTTCTTCATTTTCATTTTCTGCTATTGGTGATGAATATTTCAAATCAATTAATAATTAGATATCTCTTTCATAGATCAAGAAGAAATATTCATATTTGATGATATTATTTTGAAGTGTTTTATATATAAATAATACTGATAGTATATATATATTCCATTATTTATCTAATATAATATAATACTCTTGAAGTATATTATATAAAATTCTGTTAAATTATTCTACTATTTTATTAGTCTGTGGATAATATAGTAATGAAAACTTGTGTTTAATTCCAAATTAAGTGATAAGTTCTTTAATTACTTGAGCTGTGAATTTAGTTTTTTGATCAGATTATAATTCTTTAGGATATCCATATCTACAAATTATTTCTTCAAAAATAAATTTGATGATTATACTAGCTTCTTTATTTGGAATTACTTTTACTTCAGGTTATTTAGTGAGTGAATCTATTATTATAGTAATATATTAATTTCTTTTCTTGATTACTTTGCAAGAGTCAACAAGATCAATTATAATTCTATCAAAAGACTATCTGATTTTAATAGAATGTAGAGATTGTTTTGTAGTTTATCTATTAGTTATTTGACAAGTTTTACAAGATCTAATAAAATTCTTTATATTTGTTCTCATTCTATTTCACTAATATCTAATAGCTATTTATTGATAAGTTCTATCAAATTCAAAGTATCTAGCAAGTAAATCTGAATATATACTAGTTATTATTACTTTAATTTTATTTTCTTTTAGTACTTAAAATGATATAATAGATTTTTTCTTCTATTCTTTTTATAAAGTTCTCTATTAATTATTAAAAAGTGATTTAATTACTGATGAATTTTTTTTTGTTATTCTTCAATATATTCTATAGGATAACTTTTATTTTCTAGATATTTCATTAAGTTATAATATATAGTTAAATCTATTATATTAAGTTAATTAGAATTGGATAATCCATTTAATTAGTTATCTAGTAAAAATTATTCTAATTAGTTAATTAATTAAGTAAGTTTGATATTCTACTCCTGTGAATATATTCTTGAGAGTATATCCATATTTTGATTGATCTTTTCAGTTCTATAGATAATAATAAAGTTATATTCTATTATAATCATTATTAGTAATGAGAGCTGTAACTAGCTGTAACTCTGTCACAATTCTCTGATTGGCTACCACAACTCTGTCACAACTCTTTGATTGGCTACTGTAAGCTGTAACTAGTTGAGAAGTCACCTTTAATCATTATTCATCTTGAGATTCAGAATTCAGAATTAACTTATTTAGTAAATAACTAACAAAGTATATTATAATTAGTAATGATTTCAAAAAGAGATTCAAGAAGATAATATTAAAATTATCTAACAATTCAGACTATAGTCAGAGCTTCTTTTTTAGTAACACTATAATTTTTTTTGCTGGTTTGAGTAAAATACTTGTATAAGCTACTACTTATTTTCTTTTTTCATTATCTTTTTGTAATAATATTATATTAAGTTCAGAGTTAGAGATATTAATATAAAGATAGAATTTCTTAATGAAATTAGGATAAATTAAAATTGGAGTAGAGATAAGTTTTTTCTTCAAAGTCTAAAATACATTCTCTTAGTTTATAGTTCAAATAAAAATAATATCATTATTTAAAAATTTAAATAATGGTGTTGCTATTTGTGAGAATTCTTTGACAAATTTTCTGTAATATCTAGCTAGTTCTAAGAATAATCTAAGTTTCTTAATATTTGTTAGAGTAGAGAACTCTTAAATTTGTTGAATAGTTGAGGAATCTGATAAAATTTTATTTTGAGTTATGATATGTCCTAGAAAGGGTAAGTTATTTCAAATAAAGTTATATTTCTCCAAGTTGAGTTTTAATTCAGCTTTTCTAATTTATTGAATAACTTTTTGTAAATATTCTAGATATTCTTTTCAAGTTTTTGAGTATATATTTATATCATTAATATAGACTATAATAAATTTCTAATTATAGTCTTCAAGTATGTTATCTATAGCTTATTAAAAAGTTGCTAATGCATTACAAAGTCCAAAAGATATAACTTTAAATTTGTATAATCCTTCTCTTGAAATAAAAATTATCTTTTTAATACTGAATGATTTCATTTTAATTTGCCAATAATCAGATATAAGATTCATAAATGAAAACTATTTTGCATCTCCAAGATTATCTATCATTTTATCAATTCATAATAAGAAGTAGGTATCTTTTTTGATGAGTATATTAAGTTTTCTGTAGTTAATACAAAATTATTTCTTGTTATTTTTCTTTACTACTACTATAATAGATGAGATCCAGGAGCTATTAGATTTTTGAATGATATCTACATCTAACATTTATTGAATTTTATTATGAATAAATTCTTGATCAGATATAATTATCCTATAAGTTTTTTGATAGATAAACTTTTCATTTTCAGTATTAATTGAATATTAAATAATATTAGTTCATTCAAGTTCATTAAGATCTGATACAAAAATATTCTTATATATTTATAATAAGTTATGTAAGATATTTTGTTATTTAAGTATTAATTCTTATTATTCAATTACTTTTGTAATTTCTTCTTTATCTAACAAGTACACTTCCATTTCATTCTTTCCAATTGATCTAAATCCTTGAGTTCTATGAGATAATTCTTCTAACTCTTTTCTGGTATCTACAAATATTATTTCTTCAATTAGGATAAGATATAAAAAGATTACTTGGGTAATTTATTCATTAGTTTGAATTTCATAAGATTTATTAGAATTATTATACAAAAGAACTCTAATATTTTCAGTATATTCAGCATTAATAGTTTCTCCTTTAACTTTAATTCCTTTCTTGACTAGTAATGATTAAGATATTAGTTGATAAACAGTTTCTACAGGAATTTTAATTGCTAAATAAAAATCAATTATAATAGTTTAGTAAGATTGAACTAAAATACTTTTTCTTCAGGATATCTAAGATTAAAGTCTGTATTATATTCATGAACTTATTTAAATATTTTTTCTTTATCTTCATTATTATAGATTTTAATTATTAAATTTGTTGATTATTTCTCAAGTTTCTCTTTTTTTACTTCATTTTCATAATCTTCAGATGCTGTATAATATTTATTTAGGATTTCTTCAATTAAATTATAGTTACTATCTTTAGCTTTTCTTCTTTTTCTAATTCTAGATATTTTTCTAGTGGTTCTTCAATCTGTTTAGATTATACATAATCATTACAAGTATTTATATCACAAGAAATTAAATATTTATTACAGAGTTTAACATTAATATATTCTAATTGGACTAGTTATTTTTTTTGGAAGAGAGATAGTTATTGATAGATAGCTAGAAAGATTTCTTGAGCTGATACTTCTTCAGAATAATTATAGATAATATATTGTATTTCTTTTTTTTATTATATTCAATAATATATTAAATAAGTATTATTTTTTTAATTTTATTATATTATTGATAGATATTTAATAGATTATCATCATTTCTTAATTTTCTGATAGTATTATTATTTTTTTATCAATCATTATGATTAAATATATATATATATTACTTAGTATAGTTACAAAAATACTTTACTTTATTATATCTTTAGGTTACTTCAAGAAAATATCTTGCTTTATCTTGAAGTTCACAGTAATTACAGATAGATAAATTGAGTTATTATTAAGTAAAACAATCAGAATAGTATTACTTTCCAGATTTGTTTTCATCTTTAGCTTGTGAAAAAGTTTTATTATTCATAAAGTATTTATAATATGAATATTTAATTACTCTTTCTTCTAGCTTTAATTTTTGTAGAGCTTTACTTTTAAAAAAAATATTTCTTTAATAATAGATATCTTCTCTAATTCTCAGATATATTCTACTTCTAATTATCAATCTTTAGTTTCATTCTAAAACAAAATTATCAAGAGATTATTTGAAATATTCATTTTAATATTAATTCAAATAACTAAATTATCAAAATATTGAGAATATTCATATTTGTGAGTTAGTAGTTTATGATAATATTAATATTTAGCTGCAGAATCTCTCCAGTCAAAAGTCTATTAAGAACTTTATAATAGATCTGCTAAAATTTTCTTTTCAATTTTAAGTATTCTTTTCAGATAAGAGTAATATTCTTGACTTTTATTTCTTTTTCAAAGATTTTAATATTTCTAATCTTAGGAATTGAATTAATTGTTATGTAAGAAACTTTTTCAAAGTTTATATTATTGAATTATCTGAATGAAATATGAATTTGAGTCTAGAGTTTGTCAGATATCTATCATAGAAAATTACAATCTTCTAGATTTTGATCCTCAATCTCAAACTTATTGTCAGAAATTTTACTAGAAGATATTTTAGAGTTATTATTACTATCTTCAGGTATAGTATTTTATTATCTATAAATAAATTTAATTGATACTCTTCCTTTTTCTCTATTCTAATCAAAAATTATTATATTTTTCTTAAGATTTATTTTGATATTAATCTTGTTTAACTAATTTATACCTATTACAAAACTGTAAGTTCAGACTTTAGTAATATTCACTTCTACTAAAATTATATTTCTATTAATAGTGATAGAAAAATTATCAATTACTTCTAATAATTACTTTGAATATCTATTAATATTAAATATAAAGATATTAGATTTTTGCTAAATTTTCATTCCAAGTCATCTAAGAAATTTATGACTGATAATATATTCAGATGCTCTAGTATCTATAATTAAGTCTATAAAAGTCTTTTGAATTTTAACTTTATATCAGACTAAGATTATTTTGATCTTCTGGATGAATATTATTTTTTGTTTGAGTTTTTTCTGTAATTCTTTTCTTATTTCTTTTAATATTTAAATTCTTTGTTCAGATAATATCTTGATAAGCTAAACAATAGTGATATTGGCTTTCTGAAAAATCAAATCTTCAAGTATATCATAAGTTTTAACTTTTTTAGCTAGAACTGAAGGATAGATTCTTTTTTTCTTTTATTTCTTCTTTTTCAAACTGGTCTTGTCTTCTTCTGATATTTTGGATAAAGATTGAATAACTTCATTTTTTTACTTTCTTCTTCTTCTTTAACAATTCTAGCTTATTTTCTTTTTTCAGCTAGATAATCATGAGTTACTAGTAATAAAAAACTAGATTAAATAGATGAATTACTAGATGAATCATTACCAGATACTTGCAAAGTAGCTATCAAATTTGGAATTTGGATGAGAAGAGAAATAGTATTCAGATTTTGTAAATTATTAGATTGCTAATTATTATTTTGGATATTCTGATTTTATTGATTATTATTGTTACTGTTATTATTCTGATTTTGATTATTTTAATTTTGAGAGGTATTCTGATCATTAGATGACTGATTTACAGATTGAGAGTTGTTTAAACATACTCTACTAACGTGTTTTTTTCCTTCATAATTATAACAAGTAATTGTGAATTTGTCTCTTAACTGATTTTATTACTGATTATTATTATTATTCTGATTATTGTACCTTCTGCCAGATTCTACATGATCTAATTTACTGGTCAGATCTTGCAAGATCTTGGCTAGAGCACTTTATTTATCAGTTAACTGAGCTTAAATTTGGTGATAATCATTTTTAATCTCAGTTTTTTTTAATATAATAAAGTAAATTCATCGCTAACTCCAGATTGAAGTAGAAGAGTTTTAATACTTTGAATTATTGGTCAGTAAATTTGTTTAAGTAGATCTGAATTAGCTTCTTTCATATTCTTTACAATTTTGATAATATTTTTTGTGATATCTTCAGTATTTAAATTAATCTATTTTCAAATTTCTGGTTTGAGATCTTTTTAAAAATTTGAATCTTATATTTTTCCAGATAGATCCATTCTAGATCTACTTTATTTTCTAGTTTTATAAATCAATTTACAGATTCTTTTATTATTTCAGTCTGTTTCAAAGATTCTAATTTATTTTATCATTGTGATATCTTATAAAATTAACAGAATTTATGAATAAATTGGTAAGAGAAATTATATTCATCATGATTCTCAGTTATCTGTTTATTTAATTTGAGGATGTTACTTATAGATCATTAGTCAAATCAGACAGCAGTTAGTTCTTCTAGATATCCTCTTACTATCTTAATTTTTTTATTATTAGTAATTTTATTAGCTTTGATAACTACTTCAAAGTCATATAATCACTCAATTAGATCCTAATCATTACTCTTAAATTTATGAATTGGAATAAGAATCTTTTCTATTCTTTAAATCTTTATAGATTGAGTAAGTTCTCCAAGAGCTTGAATAAGACTATCTATTTTATCTGATATGATTATTTCTTCTTTTGATTAGAACTTTTGAGATTAAATTTGTTTGATTATGATAGTTGATTTTTTTGAATCTTCTGAGTTACTACTTTCATATTCTGATTTTATTGGCTAATTAGTTGAGAGAATTTCAAAGTTATTTGTTTCTTCAAGAACAAGAAAAATGCTATTATGGTGAATTGGTAAGTGGAGTTTCACTTTAATTTATCTTAATGATATAGGGTTGAGAGAGACTGAAATAATTAAAGATAACAAGAGAGGAATTAGATTATAACTTTCAATAATAACAAAGGTTTCTAAGGTCTGTGTCAATATCTATAGATATTATCTCAATAAAGGGTAATTAAATAAAGAAAGAATAAAATAAATCAAGAAAATTATAAAGATTATCTGAGTGAAGCCACTAGTAATCAATATAATTCAAGATTTGAATTGATTAAATAGTATAAAC